>QLNU02000391.1:0-12583 GCA_006491805.2 Dysdera silvatica | reverse complement strand
ATACAGTAGAGTCTCCATATAACGAACTTCCATTTAACAAAGTTTTCTATTTAACGAAATTTTCAGCGGAACCTTGACTTTGAATGACATCAACATGTAAATTTATTTCCATATTAAGAGAAACAATTTCTATATAACGAAGTTTTTTTTATAATGAATTTGATTTAATTTACCGTATACAATTTTTCAGCGGGATGATTAGGTAGAAGGGATAGTTGAGGATTTCAAGCAAAAAGACGGAGGTGAGGTAGCCTTCTGTATTGTGGACATACGGCCAGTTGTGATAAATAATTCTGTTGTTCTAAACTGGGAACTTCGAAGCAACGGGGATGTATCACTCTGCAGGTGTTGCTAAGCCACGAAGTTTGCTTCCCGTACATACGCATTGCATTGTTGAAGAAATTGTAATAGATGACGTGTTCCGATATCTACAAAAGTGTGAGAATTTCTATAAACGAAACGTTTTTTATAAGATACCTGTACAAAGCAAAATTAGTGATTATTTCTCTGTTTCAAGTATGTTGTATGAGGATCATACAGATATAAAGTAATCCTCAGTCTTTACTTTTGTTATTAATTTGTGCGTACTTGTATACGAAAAATATATAAATTCGTTGAAAAAGAAGAGTCTACTGAATTTAGTCTTTACTGTCCAAATTTAGTTTTTTTCATTTTATCGAAATTAAGTTTCACCATTTATGTTAATTTCTATTTAACGAATTTTCCTTAAACGAAGTTTTTCAGAGGAACGATGGCATTTCGTTAAATAGAGACTCGACTGTATATATATATATATATATATATATGGCCTGCAAAAGGGTTGCTGGTATCTAACTGGAAGGAGACCCACACGCTGAACGTATGTGACGATGTGTGGAACCGGTCAGGCCAGTAACCTAGTGTCCTACCCCGCCTTCAAGTGGTGCAGGCTGAGCTTTCTATTTATGTGGCAAATTAATATTTGCTGCACGGATAGAAAGGCGGAAGGGGAGGGCTAATTCACCAACCCGTCTAGCCAGCGTGGTGAAATTATGGCTAATTCCTCCATTATGTTGACACACCAGAAACCATGGCCCCTAGTCTCCAGGTGCTGGAGTGCTCCTGATCAAGGCAGCGGTCAGTGTGGCATGAAAGCAGGGGGTGCTAAGAATCACTGGAATGGCCCAGGCTGCCGTTTGTTATTGACCTTGGCAACGTATAATGGACGATCCCTTGCTTCTGAAGCAAAACTTCAAGAATTGGAAGAGGAACTAGACAAGATCAAATGGGACATTGTAGGACTCAGTGAAGTTAGAAGAAAAGGTGAAGAGTTGGTGGAACTGAAAAGCGGACATTTGTTTTATTATAGAGGAACGGAAACTGGAAGAACAAGTGGTGTTGGCTTCTTAATCAACAAAAGAATTAAAGACTGTCTTCTGGAAGTTGAAAGTACATCAGATCGAGCAGCGAGGCTTGTTGTTCAACTAACCCAGCGATACCAACTTCAAATAGTACAGGTATATGCACCAACATCAAGCCATACCGACGAAGAGGTTGAAGAATTTTATGAAGAAATCAAAGAGTTACACACCAAAGGGAAACAACATATCAAGCTCATCATGGGGGATTTCAATGCAAGAATTGGACAACAGGAACAAGGAGAGACATCGGTTGGTAAATACGGATATGGGGAAAGGAATGAACGTGGCGATCAACTCATCGAATTTGCAGAAGCTGAAAACCTTAGCATCATGAATTCATTTTTTAAGAAGAAACCGCAAAGAAAATGGACATGGAAACACCCCAATGGAGGAACCAGCGAAATTGACTATATCCTGGCAAACAAGAAATCAATTATTGAAGATTGCAGCGTACTGAACAGATTTAATACTGGAAGTGATCATCGAATGGTGAGATGTAAAGTGCACTTAAATACTAAATTAGAACGACAGAAGCTCATTAGGAAACAAGTAAGTAAGAGGGTGGATCTAATGAAACTGAAAGTAAATACCGAGGCATTCAAGTTGGAATTAAAAAATCGCTTTTCTGCACTGGAAGGACTTATTGATGAAAGTGATATCTCAGAAGCAAATGAAAACATTGTTAAGACAATAGTTGAAACTGCTGGGGAAATTGGTGGTGTAACCTGTAAAAAGCACAATAGCAAATTATCTGAGAAAACGAAACAGCTCATGAAAAGGCGAAGAGATATGAAGGTGGACAATCAAAATACCAGTTCCAGGATTGAGTATGTAGAACTTCGTAAAACTCTGCGCAAAAGCATGAAAGAAGACATAAGAAAATTCAATTGTGAGTTAGTAAGGAAGGCCATTGAAAGCAACAAGAGCCTTAGGGTTGTTAAAGGAAGTTTGTCTATTGGGAAGAAACACATCATTGCATTAAAAGGAGAGGATGGCACCGTAACAAGAAATAGGGAAGAAATACTTAGAAGAGTTGAAGAATTCTTCAAAAAGCTATATGAAAGTAACAGTGGATTAAACAAGTCGAACACTACGCAGATTAGATTAAGAAACAATTTTTATTAGTGTTTTTTAGGTGTAGTAATAGTAACGTTGATGTTATGGCATAGTTAAATGGTGAATAACCATGCCATAACATCGGCGTTACTATGACTACGCCTAAAAAACATTAATAAAAATTATTTCTTAAGGGAAGGCTAGTCCAGTGTTGATTTGGCATATATTTATGTATGGTGGTATATACAAGTGGCCGGCGTTTATGTACAATTAGCAGTGTTAATTTGTGGTGTGATTTGTGTTGTTTTTGTGAGTACAAACGTTTAAAATGGGCTTGTTGTCGTGGTTAAATAAAACAAAAATTGTAACTAGTAAGTGTACAGCTTCATCTAGTAATAATGAAGCGGATTGTCAAAGTCTCGAAAGCCAGCCTTCTACTTCGACTAGTTTTAATGATAGTTCCGAATTAGAATCGAGTAATGCAAATAAAAGTAGTGACACGAGTTGGAGTGACTACAGAAACTGAAATTGATAGTGAACCAGAACCCGTTCATAATAAGGAACGAAAACATGCGGCAATCCACCAGGTCCAGACTGTCATGTTTATTGGACAAGTGAAATGCACGTATGTTTCATAATGCAGTGAATTTAAGTCGCTGTTCCTAAAAAGCAAAAGGATTGGTTGCAGTGTGTATAAAAACACAAAGAAAATAGTAGACCCTTTTAAAAGAAAAGAATTTTCAGTTGTCTCAAGAATGGATAACTTTCAGCATTGATTCTTATGGGACAACGGAGAAGGAACGACGGCAATTTCCGCGAAAAAAATATTTAAACACAAAAAGAGTGAAGTTCATAAACGCGCTGAAAAAATAGTATTAAATGGTGGAAAAGAAAAAAATGAAAACTGCAATTCTTAAACAAGAACTTGATAAAAACGAAAGTGCACAATATATCTTTAGGACTGTGTACAACTTCGTTGAAAAAGGCAGACCTTTTACTGATTTTCCTTTGATGTAGACTTACAAATGTTAAATAAGGTAAACATAGGACGCATTCGTCAGTGATCATTGCTGTGCGCATATATCTCACCCTCGCGACGAAAGTGTTACAACTCAAAATTCGGTGAAAATGACTTAATGTTGGAACCAGATGTAGAAAACAGCGCTGCATCCTCCCGTGAAAACCGTTAAGCCATAAGTTATTCGGATTTCCACAAGTTGGCACATGTCATTAGATGAACGCAACATCCCTCAATTTAGCCAGAAAAGGTTTCTGCGTTTTCTGAAAATTGGGATTATTTGAGTTGTAACAATTTCGTCTCAAGGGTGCGATATGTCATATAGTAAACGAGATGAGGAAAACAATTCTTCAAAAAATCGTGGAAAACAAGTCTAAGTTGCTTTGTAAACAGACGTGAGTCACTTCAGTGAGTAAATGTATTGTTTTGGTTGTGTGTATTAAGCAGTTATACGAAATACAAATGAAAATGGCAATAATACAAAGCTCAATTCTAAAATTACATCTTCAACTCTTTTTTTTCTTATTTGATTGAATTGGAAAACATGTCATCTTCGAACATACTCAATAGTTTATTGCCTTGTCTGGAAAAACATAGTTTTACTAATGAATATTTGACTCAAAACTTTTTCTGCTTTGTAAGTGATGGAGCTTCTAGCATGATTGGGAGAAAATCAGGAGTAGCGACGCTCTTAAATAGCAAGTATTCAGGCATAATTGTGTGGCGCTGCTGAAACCACCGTTTGGAATTAGCCGTCGAAGATGTAGTGAATGAAGTAGCTGGCATCAACAACTTTAAAATATGGCATGATTAGATAGGTGAAACGTTCTTAAAGAAAAGAAAACATTTTCCTGTGTCTGGTGGGGCACTATCCCACGACCTTCTGCTATCCTCTCAGGTGTCTTACTAACTGAGCTACAGACGACAAACACTCAATCCCTTAAGAACAATTTTCGATAAACTCAGTAGTTTGTATAGTGCCTCTCCAAAAAAACAAAATGTACAGAAAGTGTGAGCGGCGGAGTTGGATACTGAAGTATTTTCTATCGGAAAATTTTAAATACTCGGTGGGTTGCAGCAAGTTTCAGAACAGTAAAAGTAGTATGGAAAAACTATGCAGCTCTCTATAAGCATTTTGAACGTGCTTCAAACGACAATTTGAGACTGACTTTAGAGCGCGCAAAATATCCTGGTCTAAAAGAAAGACTAACAGAAATGGCTTTTGTTCTCAATTTGGGTTTATTATTTGATACTTTATCAAAACTTTCCCATTTATCATTAGAGCTTCAAAAACACGGTGAAACGATTCCTAACGTCCATAAATTAATCACACGTCAAATTCGTGTTCTGTAGTTAATGGCAGAAGACCCAGGACCAAATTATGCAGAAACAGAGAAAGCTGTTATTGAGCTTATATTTTACGACGTTGAATTGCATGATGGAAGGAAAGTGCAAGTCATTAATTGGAGACAATTCTTCCGAAGTTTAGCAGAAAACCCACGTTCCCTCCTATTTACATTTGCGTCATCTCATGTGTCAAGGACAGCACTAAATTCGAGTGAATGTGATACTTTAAGTTTTTAGAAGTGTTTGATTCTCAACAGTGGCCTGAAGATCTCAGCATTAGATGCGGGAAAACAGAAGTCAGATAACTAAGTAAACATTTCAAACTAGATGAAAAAGACTGTGCAAGAGGGTTTCGAGAGTATTTAGAAGACAACAGGGAAACACCTACGACATTGCAGCCACTAATTGCTGCTATTAAAACTCTTATTGTTTCGACCGCAGGATGTGAAAGAATATTCAGTGCCATGAAATGATATGTACTGACTTGAGAAACCACCTTAAAGTTACAGTGTCTTCACTGTTACCAGCGGTATAGTCCTAAAAGAAAAGTAGCTACTCTTTTAAATCAGGGGTGGATCCACGATGTGGGGATCAGGCAATCCATAACCTGTCAATAGTCCATTAATCTGATAGGGACAAAAATTATCATTATGCATTGGTTCTGGCGTTGTAACCCCCCCATTGCAATGAAATTTTGTATATTTAACATAGGAATATATGAGTTGTAGCTCTGTAACCCACTCCATTGAGTCTATAACCCTTCGCTTAGGAACTTTCTGCGTACGCCTATGTATTGGTTGTCGAGCTGGCTTTGCAATATCCCCCCCCCAATGCCCCTCTAGATCCGACACTGCCTACAGAATATAGCTTCGGGGCATATAGGCATAAAATAATAATAATGATATAAATGAATAAATAATGATATAAATGGCTGTGCCCAAGCCGAAGTAAACCAGGAATGACCTCTGAAGTGAGCTAATAAAATAAAGAAAACGATTGAAAAAACAGCTAAAAGACCACCTTTTCGCCCTTGCCGCCTCGTTATGTCAAACAAAGCATTGTGGATTTTTCCATTTTTGTTTGTGATACATGTTCAGAGGCGTAGCCAGAGGGTTTTGGGGGTTGCAACCCCTCCATCGCAATGAAATCTCGTATATTTAACATGGGAATATATGAGTTGAACTCTGTAACCCCTCCCATTAAGACTATCATCCCCCTTATGAACTTTCTGCCTACGCTACTATACGTGTTCCAAGCTATAGATTCGTTTAAATTCCCTCGATTTTTAGTTGATTTATTCAAAATTTTAGGGTCATTGCTCTAAAAAAAAATTTTCTTAACAGAAGTGTAAAATAAAATCCACATACTTTTTATTTACAATTTGAACAGAATTTTGTTTGTAAAAAGTATGATTTCCCAAAATTTTGCCCTTGCGCCGCTAGGCTACGCTAGGCCTCGACTACATCACTGACTTATAAAATGTGACTTATAAATGACTGTTACTTATAAAATGCATTAGTCCTCTAATTAAGTTGCTTAAACCAAAAGAAAATGTCGCATCATGGATTAAGTCAGGAAAACGGAATACAGACTACACCCATTGTCGGAAAAGACAAATAAAGGTAACTTCTTCGGAATATAAAACAATTTGGAATTACCTGTAAATACACAAAATTTTGAAGCAGACATTTATTGCTTTTAAATCTAATTTTGTCACAAAATGGCTTAGAAATTATTTATTGGTTATACCAAAAATGTAGAAAACATTTGAAATAAACACATATCATAATTACTACATATTTAAGAGTGTCCATAATTAAAAGCGCTATGCTGAAATAATTTGCAAATAACTTTATGTTTGTGAAGTATAGTATATTATTAAAAGTTATTCTCTCTTAATTAAAAAGATTTAATGGAATTAAAAAAAAATGGAAAGAGGGGATGGGCTTCAGAGTTGGACTTTTTGGAATTTTAAAATGGATTTTGCGTGGCTTTTAAAAATTGATTTAAAAATGACGAATTAATCTTAAATATGCTATAAAATATGCAATAGGTACCGAAAAATGAGTTCTATTTCATGCAATTTATAGCTTGTCAGGATAATAAAATTGGAAAAAAAAAATGGTAATAATGACTTCTACACGAAGGGGAATCGAACTCAGGACCTCTTAGCTAGGGGGCGAGTGAAATCATCCGATCACAACAAAGGATCGAAGAACGATTCCCGGCTTGGGGATAATTTCATTAGTTTGTTTTTTTTAATCGTAATTTTGCAAATATAGACGGAAGTTCCGTTAAGGAAGTTGTTTATGAGCAGGCATAGGTAAAAAAAAAAATTATTTTTCTTTGCATTTGTATAATGTAGGGGTGGGGAATCTTTTCATGTTGGGGAAGGTGGCATTCAGTTAGCTATAATCGAAGAAGGCCGCATTCTAGAAACTTCAATTATATACAGAGGCGTAACAATTCAGAAATTTTGAGGGGTCTCAACCACGGGCAGACCAGGTCCTCTCAAAGGGTGCATACTTTAGATTTTCGGAGGGCGCAAGTCTTATCTCACAGTCCGCCACTAGAAACCACTTCATTAAGCAATCGTGACTCAATGATTCTGGATGGTTTTATTAAAACCAGGAAAAATAAATAATTCTAATCTTTAATAACTAGAAATAAATTTTGATTTGTTTTTTTTTAATAACATGTGGGAAGGGGTGGGGGAGATAGCCCAGACATGGACGTATTCATAGTGGGGTCTTAAGGACAGGTCTCCCACGAAACTAAATTTTTAATGGGACTTGACCGTGGCCTTGCATGCTGTGGTTGTGTCAATATATGCTATACAAATTTTTAACCCCCACGAAATTAAATCCCAGCTACGGCGTTGAGCCCAGGTATTGAACTGACGCTACGCCCCTGATATATATATATTATATATATGTGTGTGTGTGTGTTTTCTATCATTTTAAGCACCTTTACGGCCAAAAACTGGTGCTTTCCAGAGCTAGGGAGAGCTGATTAGACAGTATTTATAAAATTTTACGTATAGTTTATATCTGTTGTAGGCTATCACCCACGTCTATGGTTGATACAGGCCTGCACAAAAGTTTAGACACAAAACAAATTTGAGTATAACAAAATACTATTAAAACTGAAGAGGCAGGAACTTCGATATTACGAAGTATATGAACACATGTAATATGCAAAATAAAAATTTAAGAAGAGAAAGGCACATCAGTAGCGAACTTGCTGCAATACATAACTTACAATGAGTAAAATATGTGGCACAATAGTTTAGGCACAAACATAAATTTTAGCAATTGCATAAGGAAATGAACAATTTTAATAATCAATGTAGCCACCATTACTTCGTATTAGATTAAATACGCTGTCGTTCATTGAAAGCACAAGATTTTGAAAGGTTTCTGGTTCAAAATTAAACCACGCTTTTTCTATGGCCTTTTTAAGTTCTAAAACGGGCAGATATTGCTTTCCATTGGCATACACAACATTCGTTAGTATGCCCCATACATTTTCGATGGGACTACAGTTAGGACTAAGAGCAGGCCAATCGAGAACTGTAATATTTTTAGCGCTCATCCATTCTTTTGTTGACCTGGATGTGTGGATGGACGCATTATCTTGTTGGAAAACCCAGTTTCGTCCACATAAAAGTTCGCTAAAACGTCATAGGTGACTTTCAAGAGTTGCCTGGTATGCCTTGGAATTTTGTTTTCCATTCAAAAACGCCAAAGAAGTCTGTCCATTGAAGCTAAAGGCTCCCCAAACCATGACTGAACCTCCTCCTTGACGTCTGCTGAACCGACTTAAGGGGCGTTTTCGAAGATCGTGCCAGTAGTGCGAAAGGCCATCGGGACCATCTAAGTTCCACTTTTTTCATCACTAAATAACACCTGCAGCCATTCGTCACTGTATGATATGTGCTGCCTTGCCCATTGTAGTCGTGCTTGTTTATGATGTAATTGCAAACAGGGCTTGCGGCGCATTTTTGCATATCTCAAATGCCTGCATTCTACCATCCTTCTACGTATGGTTTCTCTTGACACTCGCATTGCTAACGTGTTTTTTATTTGATTTGCAGACAGGCTTTCATTTGAAGCCAATCTTAGTATTTGTCTATCATCCCGAAAGCTGGTCACTCGAGGCCTCCCAGATCGTGATTTTGGTTGATACTGATCACCCCGGGATAATACTCGATAAATGCCTCGCTTTGAACGGTTCAATGCAAGAGAAATTTGAGTAACAGATTTACCTTTAGTTTTCAGCCTCCAAATCTTCAAAATCTCGTCATTCGTAAATTGCTTTGACTTCGGCATCGTTCTAAGCATTCTAAATTATTTCAAGCCTTATATAACAACTCTGGGAAACGCCCCTTCGATCACTTGGGAACTTCGCGCCGTTAATTTGCATAAATCTGACATATGTGCCTTAACATTTGTGGCATGCAGATTCCAATATTACGGTGTTGGGATATTTTGTTTCAGTACTTTTGGTAATCTTTTAAGTTGCACAATTTATTATTGGTTCTAGGATTATTTAGATACAATATCGGCGAAGTTCAATGCAAATTCTCGCTTTTATTTATAATTTGCCTCTGTGTCTAAACTTTTGTGCAGGCCTGTAGATAATGACATCGTCTATTAACGAGGCCTTTGCATTTGCAATGCTGATTAATTTTAATGTTTTATTTGAAAATTTCACTAACGGGTTACTTTAAACTGCATTCTGTTTTTCAGGTTTTCCGAACTGTTTATTTAATGTATTTTAATTTCAGTATCCGGGCGCTGAAACTGGATACCCGAATCCTACCGTACCACCAATGGCTTGGGAACAAATGCAACAGTCGGAATCTCATGTGAGTTTACCTTAATTGAGCATCTACATGTAATAATGATGATGATAAATTTCATATCTTATAAAGTTTTTATATATTTCTAGAAAATTACTCCAAATTATAGTAAAACAGTGCTAAATTTGTTCCTCTTAAATCACAATTGTTCCTCTTGTTTCAATTTATTTAGTATTAACTTCATGGTCTTATAATTGTAATAGGTGCAAGCCTCTGGCCATTTTCTCCAACGTATTATCGCGGGCTTTAGTAGCAGCGTTAATTAGGAATGCACGTTTTAAAAGCTTCTATACCAAGGTTGTCCAAACTTTTAAAGCAGGGGGCCACTTAAAAATTTTTACGGTATTCGCTGACCAGTGGTTTCGTAAAAAACAAACAACCTCCATTCAGTTTCGTTCGTTTGAAATATAGAAAGTAGTCACCCAAACTGTCCCCGCGGTTTTTCTGACAAAAGAAAAATTGTTTTGGCCAGATTGTGGCCCATGCGCCGTATGTTGGACAACTCTCAGTTGGATATTCTATATGATAAGGAGATTATAAGGAAATATTTGTGATTTTAGAAACAAGCCTGCCCATATGTTGGTGATTTGTCAAAATTTCCTCAGCAGCTTTACATACTTAAGCAGAGGCGGCTTTAGAGTAAGGCGAGTAAAGCGACCGCTTAAGGCCTCGCCCGATACATTATTAGTTAGCCTTAGGGTTGTTAAAGGGAGTTTGTCTATTGGGAAGAAACACATCATTGCATTAAAAAGAAAGGATGGCACCGTAACAAGAAATAGGGAAGAAATACTTAGAAGAGTTGAAGAATTCTACAAAAATCTATACGAAAGTAACAGTGGATTAAACGAAGACATTGAAATAGTCGAAGGAACAGCTCCTAAAATCTTAAAAGAAGAAGTTTCATTTGCAATAAAAAATATGAAGAAAGGAAGAGCCCCTGGTGATGATGGTATTACATTAGATATCCTAAAAGAAGCTGGAGAATATGTAGAAGACATACTTGCAAAATTCTTTACCAAATGTCTTAACAGCGGTAACATACCAAACCAATGGGATTCTGCAACAGTAATTCTTTTGCATAAAAAAGGTGATAAAGAGGATTTGAAAAATTACCGACCAATTAGCTTGTTACCTGCTATTTATAAAATCTTCACAAAAGTGCTAACACATCGCCTGCAGAAAAAATTAGATGCAGCTCAACCAAGAGAACAAGCTGGATTTCGAAGTGGATTCAGTACAGTGGACCATATTCAAGTATTAAGAGAATTAATTGAAAGAACACATGAATATGAACTTCCATTGTGTGTTGCATTTATTGACTATGAGAAGGCCTTTGACTCTATTAAAACATCAGCAGTCATCAACTCTTTAAGATCAGCAGACATCGAGGATGTGTACATTGACATGGTGAAATGTGTGTATAAAAATGCAAGTGCAAAATTTCGGTTACATAAAGATACCAAAACTATCAAAATTGGTAAAGGTGTGAGGCAGGGAGATACCATTTCTCCAAAACTTTTTACTTCAGCTTTACAGATGATTTTTCAGCTGATAAATTGGAATAACAAGGGAATAAAAATAAATGGTGAATATTTAAATCATCTGCGGTTTGCTGATGACATTGTTATTTTTTCAACGAACCCATCAGAACTCCAAGACATGGTACAAGAGCTCTCAACTAGAAGTAAAGAAGTTGGACTCAAGATGAACCTACAAAAAACTAAGATCATGTTCAATAATTTTGTAGAGGAAACAAAAATACAAGTTGACAACACTGAGCTAGAAATTGCTGATTCATATATTTACCTTGGCCAGCTGATTTCAATGGATGGCAACATTATGAAAGAACTCAACAGACGTATTAAACTTGGCTGGAGTGCATTTGGAAGAAACAGTTTTATCCTGAAGGGGAAATTGCCTTTGTGTCTAAAAAGAAAGGTCTTCAACCAGTGTGTATTGCCAGTCCTCTCTTATGGATCAGAGACATGGAGTCTAACAGTTGGAGCAATACGAAAGTTACAGACAACGCAAAGGAGCATGGAGAGGTGCATGCTTGGAATAACTAGGAGAGATCGAAAAAGAAACACTTGGGTGAGAGAGCAAACTAGAGTAGAGGACATCATTGTTAAAGTAAAAGGACTGAAATGGCGATGGGCTGGGCATATTGCAAGAAGAACTGATCAACGATGGACAACAGAAATTCTGAACTGGATTCCAAGAGACCACCGAAGACCTAGAAAACGTCCTCAAACTAGATGGGTGGATGAAATAAGAAAACAGGTTGGGGTGACGTGGAAGCGAATTGCTCAGGATAGACTTGTGTGGAAAGCATTTGGAGAGACCTTCATCCAGCAGTGGATAGATAATGGTTGAATATGATGATGATGATGATGATATATATATATATGTGTGTGTGTATTTTCTATAATTTTAAGCACCTTTACGGACAAAACTGGTGCTTTCCAGAGCTAGAGAGAGAAAGTGGTCATTAGGCAGTATAAAATTTTACAGATAGTTTTTATCTGTTGTAGGCAGTGGTTGTCTATGGTTGATAGATAATGACATCGTTTACTAACGAGGTCTTTGCATTTGCATTGTTGATTAATTTCAATTTTTTATTTGAAAATTTCACTAAAGGTTTATGTTAAACTGCATTTTGTTACAGGTTTTCTGAACTGCTTATTTAATGTATTTTAATTTCAGTATCCTGGAGCTGTAATTGGATACCCGCATCCTAGCTCACCGCGAATGTCTTATGAACAAACGCAATGGACGGAACCTCATGTGAGTTTACCTTAAATGAGCATCTACATGTAATAAAGATGACGATAAATTTCTTAACTTACAAAGTTTTTATACATTTCTACAAAAATAAATTACGGTAAAACAGTGCTAAAT
>QLNU02000377.1:0-18031 GCA_006491805.2 Dysdera silvatica | reverse complement strand
AAAGAGTTTAATACTTTTTACTATCAAAATAATTTATAAAACTCTAGAGTGTACTATACTGCAGGCTATTATGATTTTAAAAATATATCTTTTATAACGACCGAATTTGACCGGTCTCTTGAAGATCGTTATAACCGATTTTCACTGTAGTTAGAATTTTTCATCCCCCCTTGTAAAAAAGTTTGATTCGCACCCTGTCTGTTGTCTGTTTTTTGAAACAGCCTTCGTAACAGTGGACGATGTCCACTGTTATGATATATATATATATAACCGTTAGTCATCTCAGCAACAGGGATAGTACCAAAAACGCTTGCGACGAATTTGGAGATACTCAACATTGACCCAAACACCTACATTGAAATACAAAAAGCCACAATCCTAAACACGTGTCACATTGTCAGGAAGTTTCTAGACATGGCACATTAAGAAGTGATGTAAAAAGAGGCTTGGGAACATGGCGCTCTGCCCGTCCCAAAGCCTGTTACCGCCAAGAATGGGCGAGGAAAACTTTTATATATATATATCGTAACAGTGGACGATGTCCACTGTTACTGTTGTTGTTGTGTTGTTTTATTTTCCGCCAGTGTATGTTTCAGCATACAAAGTATGAAAGAAATCAAAAATGGTTGAGCAACAACAACAACAAAAATTTTTGAAATTCTGTGGAATGACCCTATTTTATAACAGCTATGAGTAATATAGCTCGGTGAATGTTGTTTGCATCTCTGGGAGCCGAACATAAGATGTTTGCAAGACTATGACGTCATGTTAACTTTCCGAATAATCAGTTATATTTTTCTGGGATAACAGGGCTCCCTTTAGGTAATGGACCATATGACGTGTGATGAGGGGGAGGGAGAATGATAAAATGTGACATTTTGTGATGGGAGGGAAGGGGTAAAAAATATTCAAAAAAAGTATTGCATAAAAAGGGTTAAACACTGTTAAAATAGCAATGAAAAAGATCACTCAAGTTTTCGGACGCATCAGCAGCAGTCCTTCGTCAGGAGTAATTTATTACATACATACAATACATTAGTTAGTAATTTATTACATACATACAATGCATTACTCCTGATGAAGGACTGCTGCTGATGCGTCCGAAAGCTTGAGTGATCTTTTTCATTGCTATTTTACCAGTGTTTAACCTTTTTATGTAATTTCCTCCCTGGTACCCTGTATTTTATTTCTAAAAAAGTATGATATCATTTATGAACAACCCCTGGGCTGCCGGCCCAGTGCACTCTTGTAAGAGATAAGACTGACGCCTTCGAATTTACAAGGACTCGCGCCCCCCGAAAATCCAAGATATGCACCCTTTTAGTGGGGGAGCTAGCTAATGTCCCGTGTGCACATATATGTCCCCTAAATTTGATTGCTGCACCTTATAACACACTATTAGGAGTGTTAAAAAATTGGTCACATGGCCCAAATCGTGATCGTTTGGTCGCCATATTGGTAAAATGGCCACCATGTTAATGAATTCTTTGATTATGCATTTCTACGCTATTAGGCGTCAGAGATTACTGGTACAAAGCTCATTTGACTCCATTTTTGAAGGTTAACAAATTTTGTAATTACACATTTTATGATATAAGCAGCATTTACTTAGATGAAGCCTAATTTAATAATATGTGACAAAATTACGATGTAATACTGCTATAAAAATAAGTACATTTCCAAAAATCGTGGTGTATTATAAGTGACAACAAATGTTTACTAGACACAGTAGTCACGCAAAACCTGTGCTATCTGTAGTTTCTCATGCTTGATGAAATTATGGAGTGCTACTGCTTTCTTTCTTCTCATTACTTCAATAATCCCTCCATGGCCTTTAACTGGCTTATTGTAATTCTGCTCCAGCGTTTGATCCATGACCACAAAACTGAATTTATGGTGCGTGTTTTTCACAACAAAGTTTCCAGCTTGGAACTCTGCAAAAAGCTCAGGGAAATTCTGTGGAAGATGTAAACAGCCCTCCAAGAAAACACTTGCCCACCCGCAGTAGTTTGTCTTATCGAATGCAAAGAAGAGAGGAATTGTACGTATTAGGGTACTCACATTAAGAGCTGAATTCCCTTCTCTCTGTGCTTGTGTGAGATCTCTCAGTACAGGAAAATAGTTTGCAGGAACTGGTACCAATACCGAAAAAATACCAATACCAAAACTGCAGAAGCGATTAGCAAGAGTATCTGCGTTATCGGTTATTACCTTAATCACACAGTGGAAGAAGTTTACACAGTCCAAAAGGAAGTAACAGAGCTTTTAAAAGCCATTGTTCCATACGTGGGAAAGATGTATTTCTCTGACATGGAATCAGGGCACTACAAAAATCGAAATTTTTTTTATAAACCTCAGTCATCACCAAAATTTTGGGCTGGATGCTGAGTGGCATATTTTGCAACCTCACATGGTAAGGGACCTTGTGATGTCATTAGAGGGGCCACTAAAAGACTTGTGCCAAAAGACGGCCTTCAAAGAATTACTCAGGATCATATCGCAACACCAAAGGTGTGGACAGCTTAATCCAGTAACACAAAAATAAATTATAGATTGAGAGGGAAGTTAACTTCAGAAGAAGCTGGAAGTTGAGAGAAAAGGAACATTAAGTGCGAAAATTGGAATTTGGTGAACAAAAGTGGAGTGAAATAACATGGCGCAGTTTAATATTGTTTTGCATCAGAAATTTTATATCCATGCAGTGCGGCACAGGAGTATGATCTCTTTCTGTGCAAGTACATGGACACGTTCTTGGGACCCGTCACCTGCAGAAACCATGTGTGCAAGTCTAACGTAACTGTTAACCTGTAGGATGGTCATATTGAAGCCAAAAAATTTGGAGGGATGATGGAACGTTCGATATCCATCATTGCAAATTTCGTTTCATTACATAACACTTATTCGCCTAATTTCACAGTAACATTCGAGTATGCAGGGGGGGTGTTGATGGGGGTTGTAACTCCCACTGGAATGAAATTTTGTATATTTAACATAGGAAGTTGCAGCTCTGTAACAACCCCATTGAGCCTAAAACCCTCCTTACTAACTTTCTGCATATGCCTATGCACAGTACAAACATTTAAACATTAAAAGTTTAAAATATAATTACTTTACCGTTTCGAAACACAAATTTAAAAGAATTTTCTGTTAAAAATTTAATGAAGTCTCACGCAATAATTACACAAAATGAAGTAAACAACGTAAATAGTTTAATACAAAGGTAGTTTATAACGTTAAATGTAAATTCTTCACATAAAATAACATTCTTTATTCCATTTTCGATGACTAAAAGTATTGGCCTTCATTTAAAAAACCCTTTCTTTTACCATTTTACTGGGACAATTCTAAGGGCTTTAGAAGAAGCGTTACAAAGATCAAGTCAAAATGTGACATGTATAACAAATATCAACAATATTCTTTTATCTACAATTCAAATATATATATGATATAACAGTAATAAAAACTCTGGGATGAAATCGACACACAAAGGATATGTACACGTTCATACTTGTCAAGAATGTGTTTTATGGACAACAAAGGTTAGTTAAATCAAACAACAACATCAATCAATGTTTATGGGCATAGTGATACCAGCGCCGATGTTATGGCGTGATTAGATGGTGAAACGTTCGAAAGAAAATAAATATTTCTGCTTTCGGTGGGACCTGAACCCATGGTATTCCACTAGTCGGGAACAGGCTACAACAGAACTACGAACAGAACTAATGAGTTCAGGTCCCACCGAAGACAGAAATATTTATTTTCTTTCGAACGTTTCACCATCTAATCACGCCATACCATCGGCGTTGGTATCACTACGCCAATAAACGTTGATTGATTGACATTGTTGTTTGATTTAATCTGCGTAGTGTTCGATTTATATAAATAAATAAAAGGTTAGTTAGTTGGGTGTATTATTAAGACACATGGACAACAAAGATTGCTTGTATTTTTATGGCATATGGACAACAAGGGTCATGCTGTGAAAAACAAGGTGAGGACTTACAGTTTTAAAATGAAAAACTAATACTGTACAATGGCAAAAATTGTATTAAAACTACATTAAAATAAAACAATGTTGTAAAATTAGATGAGACTGGAAAAAGTTATATTAGATAAAAAATTAAAAATGATTTCAGGATTAAAAGAATTACATAAAGTCTCACGAAGGTTAAGATTATTTCGGTTGAAAGCTAATGACTTCTATCAGTCAAAATTCATGCAAATGGAAAAAATACACAAAACATTTAATAGTCTGTTACATATAACATACATTAAGGCATCTTCTCCCTTCAACCAGAATAGATGCGTAGATGATGAGAAGTCCAATGAGAGCAACAGCTGGACAGCAAGGGCCATGTGGCACCAGGTTAGAGGAATTCGGACCACTTACGATCCGGGGAACCAACCTCAGATTACAGTGAGTAGTTAGAAGAAAGGCGTTTTTTTAATATACAATTGAAAGTCCAATGCCGATCAATGACACACATGTTAACACATTTACACTGTAGAGCTGTCAATCGTGATATTTATATAAAGGACATTTGCTCAATCAACCCTCCTTTGAATATGTGTGTTTGTCTTCGATTGAAGCAAGACTATGCAAGTGCTCCACATTCTGTGTAAGCTTAAACTCTTTCTGGACCTGTGGCTTTTTATTCATCAATTTTAATAGTCACTCATTTTAAATGTGACCAACAGACAACATTAAGTTATGGAAACGATCTGTTAAAAACGACTTAATATGCAGAGCACTTGAGCTTTGATCATCAGCCTTTTAATAAATTGTATTCAACAGCTTGAGTGATGAGAGGTCCAGTTTGTGTTTTTATGGTTAAAGAACAAAGCTCACACAGCGACAGAGTTGCTGGCTTTTGACAGAGAATCAGAACCTTTGATGCCATGGGAAACGAAGGATAAGTTAACCATAGTGAGCAGAAAAATGGCACATGCTTCATAATATCGTTGGGAGTCAAACTAGTGTTAATGGTATGACAGCCAAGTGGTTTACCAATGCACCACCATATGGCAGTGAATCTCACTGGCGTATGCAGGTGGGTGTTCATGAGGGTTGTAACCTTCCTATTGCAATGAAATTTTGTATATTTAACATAGGAATATATGAGTTGTAGCTCTGTTACCCCCCACCCACCGCATTGAGCATATAACTCTCATGAACTTTCTGCATACGCCTATGGAGAATCTAGATCATTTTTTAAGAACCTGTACCTCGTAACGCATAGGGAACCAACACCAAGACAGACATGGGCAGATGTTCATAAGAATTTTGTATTGGCACCATTTGCAATCGAATCTCGATTAACGTTACCCTCAGAGAACATGCTACCGCCGTGCCACAGCAAGGCACGGAAGTCAAGTTTAAAAGCTAAGTATAAAGTGAATGCGACTTTCCCTCCCAATATAGATTTGATAAAATTTATGTTGAAAATAGATAATACAGAAAGAGTCCTATAACGATGTTTATTATTGTAGAGCAGTTTTTCGGGTACAGGCTGTGTGAAAACTTTAAATGGATTTAATTATATAAAGGACGAAAACCTGACATTTTGGTTCGTCTTTGCAAACCTTCTTCTGAAATGTTCCAAGTCACTGATGTGGTCTACTGATTCAAAATGCATTTTTTGTGGTTCTAGTCTTTTTGGCGATCGCCAAGGGGTACTGGTTGTTTTACCAATGCTAGCATAGAAGACATTGGTAGCAGTATCAAAACCGGAAATAGCGAGGAAAATATAAATAAATAAACAAAACGAAGTTATAAATTCGTTAAAATAGGTGACCAAGAATAAGGAATATTTCTTTTTCATCAAACGAAAATTTGGATTAAATCGACAAATCTTTCGCCCAGACTATACAGAGGAACAATAGAAATTTCTAAGCAACCTAGTAATTTTTGTAAGGACAATGCCAAAAATATTCCTTATTCCTGTTCACCTATTTTAATAAATTTATAACTGTTTTATTTATTCACTTATATTTTCCCATTGTTTCTGGTTTTGGTGCTCCTACCAATATCTTTTACGTTAGCTTTGGTGAAACAACTGGTACCCCTTGGCAATTGCCAAAAAGACTGAAACTGCAAGAAATATGTTTAGCATCTGGCAACTGTAATCAACGACTGAAACCACTTTAGAAGGTGGTTCAAAAAGACGAATCGAAGCAAGTTTTCAGTCTTTGAGTAATTAAACTCTTAATAGTTTCACACTGCCTGTACCTGAAAAACTTATTTTACAATTTAAAATATGCTTCGTGAAATCAAAGTTTATTATTAACAAAGATCAAGTTATGACATAATGAAGAAAAATTTTAAGTCACTGGAATTTAAGGAAATATGCCAATAAGCATAGAAGTTGGTCTAATGTGGCCAGTGTTAGATTTCTTTTACATGATGCATTCTAAAAAATTCATCATCTTTATTCGTTTGCATACTAGCATAAAACAGATCTTAATTACTCATCGGTGTTGATAAGAAAATAGTAAAATATTACTTTCAAACTATGAGTGCCAATCTTAGAGCATGCGGTATATATAATTTAAACGAGATCAGTCCAAGTTCATCATTAAGATTAAGGTCAAACCTGTCATCAGGTTTCTCCATTCATAGAAGAAGTGTTTGGAAAGGCACTACTGACTCCATTCAGAATTTTCTTGCATCCTTAACTCAGTCTTCAATTTTTCTCTTGCGGCAATCTCTAGCTCAAGCTGCCTCATTTTGCGGCGCCTTTTATCACTAGGTGATTGTTTTGCTTGTGGCAGTGTCGACTGTGATTGTAATACCAAATCCTGAGCAGTGTTGCTTGAATCTTCAAACACAGGCTGATGAACAGTCACGATGGGTCCTTTTAATATGGGTGCCTTCTGGCCTTTGGATGGACCTTCATGGGTCCAGGAAGAGGTGTAAAGACTGATTCGAGATTCATGCTCTTCATCATCCTTGTCATGACCATTACTAGATAGGTCTAACTTGCGCTTCACACTGGTTGCCGATGAAGCATTGTGGCTCTTATTAATCTAAAATGGAATAAAAGAAGTGCAAACTACAGAGGCATTTCATGACAGGTACATGCAATGAATTTGTGTTTTCGCGGCACAAGGATAGTAAAGACCATGCGGCATCAAGACTTAGTCCTCTAAGGAATCCAAATCAAGCAACCAAACCCTGAGCTATGGCAAGCAGAAAAATGGCACACAGCCTATGATACCATTAGGACTCACATCCAGGTAAATGGGACAACAGACCATTACCACCATCCGACAGTGGACTTACACTTCCCCAAGGTTGCAGGTGGGAGTTGGCGGGGGGGAATGGTGGCCGCCAAAGGCGGTACTGTAATCCCAGGCATTTCTAGGACGGAAGATAACCTCTTGAGGTCAAGGGAACCACCCACCAGACCACGGTGAGCAATTAGTCACCAAACATTTTTTTGGGGGGAGGGGGCACTGTTGGAAGTCGAATTCAGCGTAACGTGTTACATTGAAGGGCCATGCATGCAGTGGATCTTGATTCCGAATGGTCAATAAGAGCCATAAAATTAAGCACCGACAATGAATATATTTGTGCAATTAGTTCCCAAAGTGGACAGCAAACTATTTTTTTGTTTTTGGGGTGGCAGGACTGAATGACAATGTCATTAAACATGCTCTCATGCCACTAATTAAGGGTCTTCATCGAAATATTGAATTTAATTTGAGAAACAGCCTTGTAATATCTCACAAACCCACACCCAACAAGACTTTTATTAACATTTAAGTGATATCACACTGCTTCAGCTTAATCTACTGCTTCTTTCGGTAATAACAATATGATGACGGTCAAGATAAAGAACCAAGAAATGCCAGGGTGGTTTATTCACATCTATTGGCCCAAAGATGAAACTTCAAGGACATACTGGAAACCATTTGTACCTTGTGATATGTCCCATGAGCAGGACACTAAAACCCTGAACAAAGAATGAGTGCACAGTATATAGTGCCCCATATAGGGGGACTTGAACCTGCTTCCTAGCCGTTCAAGAAACTGATTTGCCAGATTCCGCATTGCACTTACTTTCAAAATTTTTAGTCATATTTTAAAATCAGGTACTCTTTAGTTTATTACTAATTGTCAAGCAGTATCAATTATTTTTGTAGCATTTTAGTATCTTGTACATTCATTGAAGGTCAATTTCATGAAAAGGTCAACCCACATGTAATTTTTGAAATGTGAATACCGCCTATGTTTTTCTATTTCTGTTAAATAACAGATATTCAAATTTCCTAAAAACAACAAAATTTAAAGTTTTTCTCAAACAGTTATTTTTCTGCAGATGTTTATTTCTAGTCATTTTACCTGTTACTAAAAAGTTCGTTTTAACACATAAATGACATGTCATTGTAAATTGTTTAGCTTTAATTTATCATGTTTTTTATTTTTTGCAAATAAATCTATAAAGATCGTATTCATGAAAAAATATATTTTTTAATTTAAGTAGATTTGTTTTTTAATATAAAAGTTTTATTTAGTCTTAATCTGCTTGACATGTCAGTCACAAAAAAAGATGGGTTTTTTCATTTTAAATGAAAAATAATAACACAAGGTATACAATACTTGATATTCTCTTTCTGTAGTATAAAATAAGTTATGTAACCCCAAATTGGTAAAAAAATATTGATTAGGAATTGAAAATAATGAAGATTAAAAAGTGTCATGTCTGTCACATTGTTTTATATATTGTCATGTCTGTCACAATTTGCCCTATCCACGAGAAGTTTCTCATTGTGGAAAGATACAGTATTCCATACAAATTACTGTCATTGGCAACACTAATTAATTTTCGGAGAAAGTAAACTACTTTCAGCAAGTTTTCTCTGTCTTCAAACATGTGATTTCATGTATACCATGTTGCATAATTTTGCTGGAAGTTGCATAGATTCTTAGTCTTTCGTAAGCCTTAAAATCTGAAAGTTCCTTTCTTAATTTTAAACATGGCTGAAACAGTCACTGAAAGACAGAAGGATAGATGAGGAAGGCTTAGTATTGCTGGTAAATATGAAGCATATAAACAAAAAGCTAGTGAACAGAAAAAAGTGCAGTGGAAAAAATAATATAATAGTGAAATTGAGATGCAACGAGTAGTACGACAAGAAAGAGTTAACCATAGACAACATAGATTAAAGAAGAAAAAAATTGCACAGGTAATGCTTAGTGCTGAACAAGCATTTGGAAGCAAACATGCATTAGGAAAAGCTATTTCAAGAGTAAAGCATTGTTTTCCGAATAGCCCTTGAAAGTGTTTAGAAGTAATTCAAAAGCTAGTCAATATGATGATAAATATAGAGGTGTAATAACAGAAAGCGAAAAGCAACAATAATGTCGCATAACATGCTTAAGGCCAGCAAAATTTGAAGATACTTTTAGATTTGAACAAGATGCTCATACTGTATGGTATACGAGAACTAACATTTCAAAAATCATAGAAGCACCAGCATTAATACTCATGGATGTTATAAATTCCAAGATTAATTACAGTTTTTAATCACACTATAACACATTTGCAGCAGAATAACAATTTCATAGTTTTTTTAATTAATCTTATAAAAAATTAGACATATTCTTAGACTTACAAGTTTGTGTTTAAAATCATCACATGCGTTATATCTGTCACAAACTCCATCTGTCTGTCAAGCTATTTCATATTAAATAAAAATAATTTGAATCTCTATTATATTTTAAATCATTTGCAGAATGGTTGTTCTAAATGTTAATTTCCTATAACAATTTACCGTTAATGTTTATACTGAAGTAAATCACAGATTTAGGATTCAACTTGAAAAGTGTTGTCCACTTTTTGTCATGTCTATTATATGAAGTTTTTTAATTTATCAATATTTAAAATATGCAGTTATTACAGATATTCTTTTCCAGAATGATAAAAAGGCTATAAGCAAATATATGAACACCTATTTCTTTTTTAATATATACAAATGCAATATGAAAAATATATTGAAAAAGTTGTCTGATGTCATGTCTGTCACGAATAAAATTGACCATTTAGAAGCGGAGGGGGGTCTCAAGTGCTAAAACCGCCACTACTTATGTATTATAATTCCCGAATATGAACTGCAATCAAAATTGTAGAGGCCATGAAAAAAAAAAGTTTAAGTAACATTATGCTAAGTTTTGTTAAAAAAAATTGGATGTGCCATGTCTGTAACACTGTAAAATATTTTTTTTTAAATTAAATTCTTTCAAAAATTAAAATTTTCTTTTTTACTTAACTGTTAATTCAACTGTTATCTTCATGAAAGAAAAAAAAATTCATTTGTAATGTGAATAAATTCAGAGCTTTTTAGTGTTAACATAAACACACTGTAAAATGGCATCCATTTCTTGTCATGTCTGTCACGACTAGTTTTTGCTCCTAAATTCATAATAATAAAAACATTTTATCCCAATTTTTTTACTGCATTTATAATTAAGGCCCATATGCATCAGCAGATGAAATTTTGGAATAATACAAAAATATTTAATATGAAATAATGGACTAAGAAACTGTCTGATGTCATATCTGTCACAAATGAAATTGACCTGAAATGTTTGACAGGTTTGAGAAGGTAATAATTTTTCTCTACTCCACTATTACATGGTTTATACCATAAGCTACATTTTAGGCAGAGGAAAAACCACACAATGTACTCAGGCTGGCTCAGTAGTTAAGACATTGGAAGAGTAACCCACACATCGCTAGTTTGAATCTAACCTGAGTGGGTGGCATGTTTTTTTTTTCTATCTAAAACAGGCTCTAATATGGACTATATAAAGGTGGAGGTGTCAAAAACTGAACTATCTTTGAATTCAACTGTTAATAGAAATGGCTAAGTACAACAGCATTACGGATTTATGAAACCAATGGATGGTGTGTAAAGATACAAAGAAATGTGGACATACCTTTTTTTCCAAAAGATAGCTTGTTATTTTTCCAGGGGATAACAGGTCTTGAAACTGATTTCCAAATCCCCTAAAAATAGTACATAAGGAAGAAAAGGGGACAGTGTATTAAATTTTAAAAAATTGCTACAGGCACAGATAACTTCAAATACTAAAAGAGTTAAAAGATAAATACTTAAATGACAGCACTACGACTATCAGTTATAAGCCTCATAGCAATTTACGAGGGGGTCGGTTGAAAGAATAGTTGCACTTCTCTATAAAAATCTTGATGAGAGAGAGGTACGTCATTGCAACTTTGTAGCAACACTGCAGGCATTTATATGCAGCAAGTGCAGTACTCATTTCGACATGTCAGTTGTACTTTGCTTACTAATCAGTCAAACATGTCTCAGAAGCTGAAGGTGGTATTCCAATTTGAAGTGCGTGCAGTGATTACTTTTTTTTGTGAATCATTATTTCATGAAAATCTCTTAAAGACTGACAACGGTAAACTTTCAAATGGCATTGTGCTCCTGCGTTATAATGTGAGACCTTGTGGCAATCCTAATGAGGAACGTTCTGAAAAGTTTAAGTGAGAAGTATATGACCATCCACCCTTATGGCTCAGACCTTCTGTCATGTGACTTCCAGATTTTCGGTCTCATGAATCAAGAACTTGCAAGTGATGCTATGACTAGGATGAATTGGTGAAAGCTGATACCTAACAATGGTTATTGCACATTGAATGGCAATTTCTCACACAAGGCACATGAAAACTTGTATCATGCTTCGACAAATGCTTAAATAAAAGAGAAGCTGATGTCAAAAAGTAGATTTTGTATGGTAGTTTTATGCAAGTAAAACATGACTCCATAATTTCTTCCTCTCTTGATCCAGTTTTGTTTTTTTCAAAGAGTGCAAGTAACTTTTCAATCAACCATATTTGCAATAGCTCTGAATGGTTTTTAATAGTTTTAAATTCCGAAACTATAATGGCCTTATGCTCCAAGAATGCACATATATGAGAATATTTAACAACATATGAAGTTTTGTCCATAGTCATTAGAGTTTCTCATGTGTTTGAATTATCCAAAGTTCCAGACACAAGTATTCCCAAACTTTTTTGCCGTTGACCCTTTCAAGAATTCCTCGGCTGTTACTGTAACCCCCACTTGTTTTACTAAGTAATTAGGATAAGATAATTAGGATTTTATTAAGTGATTAGGATAAAAAAAATGGTAATGTAATTTTTTTAGATGGTTTATTTTAGTGTTTATTAGGTGGTTGCATGAAACCTGTTTTTATCATTATTTTTTTTGCATTTTTCGAATGTTTAGTTTTATAACAAAACATGCATCACATTAGTTAAAAATTTGCACTTGGAAGCTATAACATTTTTCCAGCAGAAGTTGAATCCCATGGTGATAGAAGATTTTGTACTTTGAAACGATCCACTCAGCAACCCATTTTTCAACTTTTTCATAATGAACAAAGTGGGTGTTTTCAAGAGCATGCTGTATCAAGCAGAACAGGTGGCTGTCAGATGGCAGCAGGTATAGGGGAAAATGCTGGGCATGGGAGAACCTTCCATTTAAGCTCCGTCAGTTCCTATTTAACAGCTGAAGGTACATGAGGCCAAGCACTACCATGTAGATGAATAATCTTTCGGCAATTCGATGAAATCAATGGTCAAGATTAGTACATTTCAGCCGTAAGTCATGGAATTCTAGATCCCATTCTTCTGTTCTGTTATCATGGAATGAACATGGCCAAAACTAGCTTCAACCATACACTAGTTTAGAAATGTAAGCAAATTTTTTTAAACATTGAAAATGTTCATACATAATTGCATAGCTGTTATATTACTGATTTTAATTGTTCTCCATCAACCTCCAGGCTAAATTGATCCATGGCAATGTCATATTGACCACTTGGGGGCGGGGGTGATCTACGTAAGGTGCTGAACTATCCAAAATGGTTCACAAGAGCTTATTATCATTTAGCCTAATGATTTATCCCACTTTTATGTCCAAAGCCTGCCTACACACGAAACGATTTAGCAGTCGAATACGCTTTTACAACTCAAAACAGTTAATAAGCTTATTGTGGGCTTTGAACTATGTATTCATGCATGGACTGTCATCATCCAAACAAATGACATGTGATTCCACGATTGAATCATAATGGGGTCATTGTATGAATTTTACAGTGCAAGGGTCATGATGGGTCGGAACCTGCAGTGTTCCATCGAGTCTGAACCTCGTAGGGCTTGGGGAACCAACTCCCTGACTGTGATGAGTAGTCACTCGGTTGTATGGGGGGGGAGCAGCAATTACACATAGAATTAGAGATTTATTGAACTTTTCATATTTTTGTAATGCATTTACTTTAATTCAAACCATGACTTAGTATGCTTGGACATCTCTATTGTTCATTCTTCCATAATGAGTCAACTTGAGATGGAATCGAGTGCTGAATGTAACAGCTAATAAATTCAGCATTATATAATCGATGGATCCCAATTTACCTTCTCAGCATGGCAGCACCTGCTGAATGCACCATGATGTAATTCATTAGGTATCTAAATCTTATTTCATTTACCTTACGGAATTTAAAAAGGCATCATTGGCTGCCAGTCTTCTTGCCCTTGCAATGCAATGTCCTTTACATTTGCTATCCTTTGCAACACCATAGCCAACATCTTCGTGGAAGGAACCATCCTAATTACAAATAAAAAAACAAACACAAAATTCTTTATACTGAACATTTACATATTTTTAGCTAAAAACTATTTTTATCTAGTTTACAATTTATAGCTTCAAAGATTCCAATTTTGAAAACTTTTGAGGACACAGGCATCGGTGCATGAACATATAGATGTAACGAGTGAAACCTGCCCAGAATTGAATGGGATACTATATTTTTTTCCTTATTATACCTAGATTACTGATAAACATAGGTTATAAAAAAGAGGAAATAAAATCTGAAATAATTTCCCAAAATTAAAATACATTATTTAAGTAAATGATGAAGGTTGGTTGGTTGCAATTTCATGGCTGTAGGAGAGCAAGGGCCATTCTGTGCCAAAGAAGGCAAGATCATACACACAAAATAAATGATTAAAATAACAATATATGCTGGAAGCTATGAAAAACTATGGCAAATACCAATACAAAATTAAAAGTACTGTTTCAAAAGAGTATTCTGTTCTTGTGTGTATATATATATATATACAGGGGAGGCTCGAGGTTGATTTTGAATCCGGGCGGCCTGACACAGATTGCTTTTTGGCGCCCCCTCCAGCGAAAACAGAAGATTTTCACAGATGCACAGTGAGCCATATACCCTACGCGATAAAAGTGGCCAACAGTCTCTGAAAGAAATTCTCTAAAGATGTCTCTAAAAATTTCTCCAAACTGTCTCTTTTTAAAGAGATTCTCCACTATTGAGTCAATTTAAAAAAATTTAAACTTGACTGCCGTTTGGGGTCTTTATTCAAACGGGGTCCCGGATGGCCGCCCCTGTATATATAATTTGTTTAGAAGATTATATACATACACGAGAGAAAAGAATATTTCTGCAAAACGACAGAATCACACAGGGGACTTTTGGTGTCATGGCAAAGACTCTCTCCAATTTGAAACCTTTTTGGATATTGATCATCCCTAACAACATGCTGTATGTAGAGAGATGCCGAGAAAATGAATAACATGGGATGCATTTCCAAAGAATGGCGAGTAAAAAGAGGAGCACAGATTCACCTAAAGTTACTGCAAAAGAAGCAAGGAGGACCACTGGAAGCTCGAGAACTTTCCTTGAATCTTAGGAAGAAATTAGTAAGAATGGAATTGCAGCCATTGCTAATCTTCGGAAAATTATGCAGTCAATAAAGATTAAGCCTGCAAAACAGTTAACAGACTATTTTTGACAAAGTATATCCAAAATGTTTTAGTTACACCTATATCTATCGTTGCATATTAATAAAATACAGTTGGTTGATTGGTTCCATTTTTGTAGTGCAAGGACAACAATGGTCATTCTGCACCAATCAAGGTGGGACTGTGCATACAGTTTATTAATAAATTATTTTTAACGAAACCCCTACATACTGTGTTTAAGACCCCGTATCTCAAAACATCATTATCCCAAATTTTCTCCCATTACTGAAAGATTCAAGATACAGGCTCTACTGTATATATTATTCACAAGAGTTAGAACAGAAATAGACTATCTCTTCCATTTGGACTACATGAGTACTATTCGGGTTACTGTGCCACTGTGTTTGAGCATTAAGCTACTAAACAAACCATGTGCAGCCCTGCTTTGGCAGCTCTATTTGCTAAAGGGAAAAAAAACCTCATTAAGGATGGAGGTGGAAGTGATTAAATAAAACGAACTTATTTTGAAAAATCCACAATTTTCAATATAACTAACGTTTACGTGCTTTTAAGATAATCTTCACTAAGGCACCAACTCCAACTTCATACCCATCTTCATTATCTATATAATCTGTAAAAAATAACAAAAGATTAACAGTGCATATTGAAACAAAAGCACACGAATGCATAAAGATCTCATACAAAGAGCAAATGCAAAGGCACAGAAAGTTTTATGTTATGGTTACGTTTGAGTTTTCTAATGCAAGTGCAGCAAAGGTCACATAGTGATATACGATTAGTGTCTGCAGGAATCGGAAATTTTGTTGTGCAGGGACCCAAATTCTGAACTGCAGTATGTAGAATAAACTTCATGCATTCCATGATAGTATTGGAAACGAACCTAGGGTAATGGCACCACAGATAAACATGTTACACGGGCAAAGAAATGTGTATTTTTTTTCCGTCATCCTTAACTATGGATTATGGAAATTATGATACAATTCGCAAAAACAGAGAATTTTCAGAAATCTGGTGGGGTATGAACCCACATCTCTTCTTTGTCAGAGAAGCAGTGGCATATCCAGAAATCTTTTGGGGGGGAGGAGGGTGTTGCATCCATAAGTTAGAAGGTGGGGTCTAACTCCCAAACCCCACTCGTCTGGGTCGATGTCTGGTTCATAGTGAAAAAGCTTTATGTGTGCTCGTAGGAAGAGGAATGAAAGGTCAAATATAGCTTAGTGGTTAGAACATTTCTTCGGCAAAGAAGAGATGTGGGCTCCTACCCCACAAGGTTTCCAAATACTCTCTTTTCTATGAGTTATTGTACCATGTTATGTAGAGTTAACGATGTCACAAAAAGGTGCTTGAAAAATAAATCTTGAAAGTAGCATGTATTTCTCACTGCTAACATTTTGGCAGGCATTACAACCAAACACTGAATTATGTATTTATACTCTTCTTACTACTCTATACAAAATTAAAAAAAAAAACAACAACTAACCAACACACTCGTATGTCACCGAATGAGACCAGCCTGCAACACCAAACTCATCATTCATCATACACATGGCTCGATTGGCGACACTCCCTGGATCCTACGAAAATAAATCTTTAGTTGAAACATACATTTTTATTGCTGCTTGAGAAAACTTTAGAGTAGGCTTGAGTCAATATGTATTACATGAAACAATGCATATTATAAGCTATGACAAAAGTTACATAGAAGATCCTGCTCTTATGAGAGTATTATTGATATTACAATAGTAGATCAATGATATTTGGAAATATTGGAAACACAAAATTATTTTAATTGAAAATTGCAATTCGCTGAAGGGGGGATAAAAGTAGAGCAAGAGCCTTGCTCTACTTTTTGACTTGATGAACTTGATGGGCAGATACTTTTCAACTAGATATTCAAAGGATTTTATTATTATTTTTTTTACAGTGCAAGGATATAGCAAAGGTTAGTTAGCACTGGGAGCTACAATTTCTGAAGGACACTGTACCTCTTACACAAAAAACAACAGTTTCAGAGGTTATGCAATTATCAGTGGAAAACACAGTCAATAAGGTTTGAGTCTCATATGCAAACACTGTATCTCTCCAAACCACATGCTAAGATATTTCCGATACAAGTTACCCATGTCTCATAATGCAGTGAACGCATTAAAATGCATTGTGAAAAACTTTGTAAAACCATTTATTCTAATATCTTGCCACGCCTTTAAAAAATGGTGGACTAGTTATTGAGAAGGAACTGATTATAAGCATATTCCAATTTTGGATTCATGAAATATTCTGAAGTACAGAGATTATACGAACTTTTGGACACCAGTGTATATGGAAGACTTTGAAAATTCATAAAATATAACTTAGAATGAAATTTCCCTAACCTTTTCTTTGGGCGCCATATTAAGGCACGGAGGCAAGTGGTACTCGCTACTCCAGTCTATTTATAATTCTAAGACCATTTCATATTGAAACTGTTTCTGTAAAATAATCACAAGGCATTAATACACAAAAATGCTGTATGCACAAATCATTGTTTATTATTACTTTTAATTAGAAGGCATACACACAAATTATTGTATAACATTTTGCATACAGAACAATTACTACATTGGGATCAAATGCAAGAATGAAATTTTACTTAACATACGCAATAGTATAAGGCAGCATTTCTTGAACTTTTTTTGGTCACAAAGCCCTTTTAAATCTAAAACTATGTGACAGAGCCCCAAATCGTATCACGTAAACCTTACAAATTTATCAATTCACTATTTATACAATGGGGGCGGTAAACTATTATGTAAGCATAGTTTGGTTGCATTGCTTTCGATGTCTTACATCATAAGACATCGCAAATAATACAACAAGCACAGTGGAATAAACAGAAGCGCAATAATTAATTCTTAATTAAACCTACACCAATTTATAAATTATTTTAAAAAGTTGTATTTATAGCAGCAAATAAAAATCAAGGAACGAAAACCTCATGTAAGCATGGGGTGGGTCAAGTACTTGCATTTTTTTGCTTATAGGGTATAAAACAGCCCAAAATATATGCTTAAATTTAAATAATACTTGAACAACCCTTAAACAGTGGTAGGAGAAAGTATGCTAATAAAATGCCTACCCTCTTTGTGAAGAATTAGTTGGTGGGAAAAAGGTCACAGCTTTTTAAAATTTTTTGGCTTATTTTATTTTCAGAAATTTTTATGAAATT
>QLNU02000370.1:0-10140 GCA_006491805.2 Dysdera silvatica | reverse complement strand
TAAGACTCATTTGATTTATTCGGGAAACAATTATACACGCTGTTGCCAAATATAAAAAATAAAATTAAAATTATACAATACATGTTGCCAGATACGGAAGTTGAAATTATATATAAGTGGAAAACATCACGTAAAAGGAAACAATTTGGCATTTTGTCAGTTTTAGATATTGAACTTTTTAAGTTTGTTTTCTTGCGTTTCTAAGTGACAACAGTTAAGAAAGCCTGCGAAGTGAACACAGTGTTTCTATTTATTGTGGGAGCTCACAAGCTCTTTATATTTGACAAATCATTGAAGCCTGTAAAGTTACTTAAAGCGAGTAACACAAGATGATGCACGTGCACAGTGAAGTTCCGTATGCAACTTCCAAGAATTTTTGTTTCTTCCGTATTGTGTTTTACAATCACATCATGTTTTCTGATAATTGTTGTTCTTTTTTTACAATTTCATGCGTTTTTGTTCGCTTATTCAAAATTTTAACATTTTTTCGTCTTAAATTTAGTCTGAGAAAAACAAGCTACTTCCATTAGAAGTGTTTGGGGCGTTTTGTATCGTCGGTGCCGTACTTACGCTATTTCTTCCTGAGACTGCTGGAGAGCATCTACCTCACACGTTGGAAGATGGTGAAAATTTCGGAAAGAATCAATCCTTTTTCTATTGCCCATTTTCGCGCAATACAAAGTAAGTTGAATAGTTTCACTTATCAGTCGCATAGAAAGGTGGGTTTGGGAGTCCAAGCACCTCCATATTGCATATCAAAACCTATTTTCTCAAATTTCATCACATAATCTTCTTTAAAACCATTTGAGCCACATTCCCCCATAATTTTTTCATTGTTACGCTGTCGTCACTTACATCAGCAATGTACTTTAATTGATCATGGGGAAGGATTGTATCGTCACTTACATCAGCAATGTACTTTAATTGATCATGGGGAAGGATTGTATCGTCACTTACATCAGCAATGTACTTTAATTGAGATCATGGGGAAGGATTGTATCGTCACTTACATCAGCAATGTACTTTAATCGAGATCACGGGGAAGGATTGTCTTTTTTCTTTTATTGTTCGAGTCAAATAAAAAAAAAAAAGTTTTCAAGTTTATGGAGTCAAGTTTATACCAACAAAATAATAATTGGAATATTAGATATTGAACAATAGAACAGAATACTAGTACTTTCAGTCTGTATAGGACCGTGGCCACTTTTTTTTCCGAAGTTTCCCTAACGATATCGATATTTCGTAGGATCTTCACTTTTTGCTGTCAACCACCCACTGGTATATATTCAGACTGAAAGCTTCGCTTTTTGCCATCTCGCATTTCTGTTTTAGAAAATGAAAACGTTTTACTTGGTCGAAAGTGAGTAGTGAGTAAATCGTATTTGTCATCTTCAGAAATGTAACAGCCTTTGTTTTTTGAGAAAGTGTCGCCTACATCATTTTCTATTACGGTTGCGGTATTTGAATTCTGTGCTTTTGAAGGAGAATCTGGAATGGCAAGTTTTTTTTTTCCTTTTCTATTTCAAAAGACCTGTGTGAATCTTCGTCTCCCGAATCTGAACTGAAGACAGTAAATATTATAGACAATACGAAATGACATGCTTTCTTTTATGGCGACCAGATTTTCTAGCCCCAAATTCGGAATACGCCGTAGGATAAATTTTGGCGATGAGAGGGCAGTGATGTGAAATTGGCTTCTTAAAAAATAGAACAAATGATCAAAACTAAGGACTGTTCCGAAAAATTCGGAACGTCTAGTCATCTTTAAATTAAATATTGGGTACTGGCAAACAAGAAATCAATTATTGAAGATTGCAGCGTACTGAACAGATTTAATACTGGAAGTGATCATCGAATGGTGAGATGTAAAGTGTGCTTAAATACTAAATTAGAACGACAGAAGCTCATTAGGAAACAAGTAAGTAAGAGGGTGGATCTAATGAAACTGAAAGTAAATACCGAGGCATTCAAGTTGGAATTAAAAAATCGCTTTTCTGCACTGGAAGGACTTATTGATGAAAGTGATATCTCAGAAGCAAATGAAAACATTGTTAAGACAATAGTTGAAACTGCTGGGGAAATTGGTGGTGTAACCTGTAAAAAGCACAATAGCAAATTATCTGAGAAGACGAAACAGCTCATGAAAAGGCGAAGAGATATGAAGGTGGACAATCAAAATACCAGTTCCAGGATTGAGTACATAGAACTTTGTAAAACTCTGCGCAAAAGCATGAAAGAAGATATAAGAAAATTCAATTGTGAGTTAGTAAGGAAGGCCATTGAAAGCAACAAGAGCCTTAGGGTTGTTAAAGGGAGTTTGTCTATTGGGAAGAAACACATCATTGCATTAAAAGGAGAGGATGGCACCGTAACAAGAAATACTTAGAAGAGTTGAAGAATTCTACAAAAATCTATACGAAAGTAACAGTGGATTAAACGAAGACGCCGAAATAGTCGAAGGAACAGCTCCTAAAATCTTAAAAGAAGAAGTTTCATTTGCAATAAAAAATATGAAGAAAGGAAGAGCCCCTGGTGATGATGGTATTACATTAGATATCCTAAAAGAAGCTGGAGAATATGTAGAAGACATACTTGCAAAATTCTTTACCAAATGTCTTAACAGCGGTAACATACCAAACCAATGGGATTCTGCAACAGTAATTCTTTTGCATAAAAAAGGTGATAAAGAGGATTTGAAAAATTACCGACCAATTAGCTTGTTACCTGCTATTTATAAAATCTTCACAAAAGTGCTAACACATCGCCTGCAGAAAAAATTAGATGCAGCTCAACCAAGAGAACAAGCTGGATTTCGAAGTGGATTCAGTACAGTGGACCATATTCAAGTATTAAGAGAATTAATTGAAAGAACACATGAATATGAACTTCCATTGTGTGTTGCATTTATTGACTATGAGAAGGCCTTTGACTCTATTAAAACATCAGCAGTCATCAACTCTTTAAGATCAACAGACATCGAGGATGTGTACATTGACATGGTGAAACGTGTGTATAAAAATGCAAGTGCAAAATTTCGGTTACATAAAGATACCAAAACCCCAATAAAGGTGTATGTTCATTTCTCCAAACTCGTTGTCAAATATGTCAGCCGAAAATGCGCCACCAGAATATTTAAATCATCTGTCATCTGATTACGTTCATATTTTTTTCAACGGACCCATCAGAACTCCAAGACATGGTACAAGAGCTCTCAACTAGAAGTGAAGAAGTTGGACTCAAGATGAACCTACAAAAAACTAAGATCATGTTCAATAATTTTGTAGAGGAAACAAAAATACAAGTTGACAACACTGAGCTAGAAATTGCTGATTCATATATTTACCTTGGCCAGATGACTTACTGACATTTGTCCAACAGACGCACAAACCGTACCAAGAAAGAAGTATCCTGGGGAAATTTGCTTTTTAGGTCTAAAAAATAGCCTGTCTTCAACCAGTGTATTGCCAGTCCTCTCTTATGGATCAGAGACATGGAGTCTAACAGTTGGAGCAATACGAAAGTTACAGACAACCCAAAGGAGCATGGAGAGGTGCATGCTTGGAATAACTAGGAGAGATCGAAAAAGAAACACTTGGGTGAGAGAGCAAACTAGAGTAGAGGACATCATTGTTAAAGTAAAAGGGCTGAAATGGCGATGGGCTGGGCATATTGCAAGAAGAACTGATCAACGATGGACAACAGAAATTCTGAACTGGATTCCAAGAGACCACCGAAGACCTAGAAAACGTCCTCAAACTAGATGGGTGGATGAAATAAGAAAAGATAAGCAGCGATGGAAAAGAGCAAGTTCGGGGAAAGGGAGTTGGATTTTTCAACAGTGAAAGTGATATCAAGTACGACGCATACTTTCCTCGCCCATTCTTGGCGGTAACAGGCTTTGGGACGGGCAGAGCGCCATGTTCCCAAGCCTCTTTTTACATCACTTCTTAATGTGCCATGTCTAGAAACTTCCTGACAATGTGACACGTGTTTAGGATTGTGGCTTTTTGTATTTCAATGTAGGTGTTTGGGTCAATGTTGAGTATCTCCAAATTCGTCGCAAGCGTTTTTGGTACTATCCCTGTTGCTGAGATGACTAACGGGATGATGAGGATCTTTTCCATACCCCATATATCTCGTACTTCATGTCTGAGATCTTGGTACTTGGTGATTTTCGTTATGTAGGTTGTCTGTATGTTATTGGTGTTGGGTACTGCTATGTCGATTAAGTACGTGGTCTTATTCGATTTATCGACGAGGGTTATGTCAGGACGGTTATGTGGGACTGTCTTGTCTGTTATGATTGCTCTATCCCAGTAAAGCTTGTGTGTTTCGTTCTCATGCACGGTCTCTGGCTCATATTTGTAGTACGGGCATTTTTCTGTCAGAAAGCCAGCATTCGCTGCCAATTTCTGGTGGACTATTTTCGCTACTTGATCGTGTCTATGTTTGTAGTCTGACTGCGCAAGGATCTTGCATCCTGCCATCACGTGTTGGATTGTCTCCGATGCCGCATGACAGTGTCTGCATTTGTCGCTTTCTATGTCTTTTCTCTGGATGAATTTCTGATTGTTCCTTGTTGCGATCACTTGGTCTTGGATGGCTAGCATGAATCCTTCTGTCTCTGGCTGGAGAGTGCCTTTGGCCAGCCAAGAATTTGATGCCTTTTTGTCAACGTGTGGTTGTTGCAGGTCATTGTAGTGCCTGCCATGTAATGGTTTTCCGGCCCAAGTTCTTAGTTTCTGTTCATTGGCTGTTTCCAGGACACGCTTTTCGGTACTACACAGGTTTAGTGGCGTGTAATTTGCATCTGCTTGTATTATGGCTTGGATGAGTGGCGATCGGGGACTCTTCAACTGGAAGTATTGCCTCATGCTCTGGATCTGCTTGTCATGTAAGTCTTTGAGGTCCGCTTGTCCGCGTCCTCCTTCTTCCCGGGGTAGTGTTTGCCGTTCAATTGCCGTTGCAGGGTGTAGTTGTCCGGCTCTTCTTTGGATGGTTCTCATTTTCCGCTGGAGTTGTTCTAGTTCAGTGTTGGTCCATTTGATTATCCCGAAGGAGTAGGTGAGCACTGGTACCGCATATGCGTTAATTGCTTGCGTGGTGTTCTTCCCGCTCAGTTTCGTCTTCACAATGCTTCTAAGTCTTTCTTGGAATGCTTGCGTGAGCTGGACCTTGACTTTCTTGCGCTCCTGCTGCCGTTTTTGCATTATCCCTAGGTATTTGTAGGTTTCGCCCTCGCCCAAGGTCTTCAGTAGTCTCCCGTCTTCGAATTCGATGCCTGGTAAATCTTCTTTTCTATTCTCCTGTATTTTGCACTTATCGAGGCCGAATTCCATTCCTATGTCCTTGGAGAATGTCTCTGTTATACTGATGAGTTGTCGGAGTTGGGTGATTGTTGGCGCGTATAGCTTGATGTCATCTACGTACATGAGGTGGGAGACTTTATGTAGGTTTCTTGTATATATATATCACTGACTATGATACGGTGTATGTTGGACAGACGGGAAGATCAATACGTCTACGAGGGAAGGAGCATGTGCGTGCGGTAGCTCGGGGAGACGATTCAAGCCAGCTGGCTGAACATGTCTTCAGAGAGGGTCACGAACCAGATTGGCATTCGATGAAAATATTCCATCAAAATGTGACGAATCTGGGGAGTAGACTTTTTCTGGAATCATGGAAAGCCTACGGTTTGAGGAGTCGTGCAATAAACATCATAAAACCTCTACCAGAACCTTACAGGATTTTTGCAAAATCTTGAGTTGGGGGTGTTCGTCCGGCACCCCTTCAGGTGCGGAGGATATCCCGGCGAGGGTTTCCCCGATTGGGGTTTCCCCAGCTGGAAATACTTCGCACCAAATGGCGTCAGATGGGGATTCCCAGCATGCGGGTATATAAGCTTAGGACTTTCAGGAACTCTTCATTCTGCCTTCACTTGACAAAGGGAGCAGTTGGCTCCCGAAACGTCGTGATTTTAAATCTTACGCCAGAGTCGAAATAACTGTTTGTTATGGAACCTTCTGGTGAAACTTTGTATTGTTTCATTTATATATATTCTTCATATGTGTATTTATTTTCCGTGTAATTTATAAATGAGCAAAATTGGTAATGCAAATTTTTTTTAGAACTTCCTCTCAACGTTCTGAGCACCCTGCAGCTTACTACAAAGCGAACGGACTATCTAACAGCTTTACAAAAAAAGGTGAAGAGGCGGAGACTAGTCATTTAGAAAGCGTGGGTCTATTTTGAAATGAATTATGGCAACAACCCTTGCAGAGAAAAAATATGATCCCAAGAAGAATATTTTTGGGACATTTTTAAAATGTCATTTTCATTCAACTTGTATACAGAAAACAACTTACTCTAGATTCACGTACGTCAAACGACCCTGCCCCTAATGCCGAAATTTTCCTTTTGGATAGAATCTGTTCAAATATTTCTGAAATTTCATTGTACTTCTGCCGTTGACGTCAGATGACGCTAATTTCCACAAACCACTGTACAAACGGCCTTCTTCTGTGCACATGCCATCACCTTTGTTTTCGTTATCTGTTACCTTTATGAACGCAAGTGCACTGTTTATAACATGGAGACATTCTAACTATAACGAGAAAACCTCTAGCTGTTAACTACGTCGTTAAAAAAATATGGCTTCTATCTATTTGTAGTTTTGAGGAAAATAAAATTTAAAGTTGTATACTTCTTCTTAGCGAGATGGTATTATTCAATTGAATGAGAAGATTTTGCAAAAAAAGAGTAATGTATATACCCAGATGTCGAGAAATATTTTATTCAATGCAAATCAACTGCCCTTGAAAACTAAATGAATATTGCGAAATATTATGTGAAATATAGTAGTAACGAAACATTTATATGAAATTTACTATTAATATAATTAATAAAGATTTATGATTAATATATTGATGATAAATAATTTCTCATTGATTAATAAAATATTCTTAAATAATAAATATCGTACCAACTATTCATAAAAAAATATTGTTTTCATATGCATATCGGAATATTGCCGAAATAATAAAATTTACATACTAAACAACTTAATGGTATTATTTTATTGCCAACTTTAATATTATTTGAAGAAATGGGTAGAACTTATCTGATCTAATATTATTTATTGTAATTAATTTGCAATTGATCAGTTCACTGATTTGTATGTAGTTCATACTTTATATCCCGGAATCAAGTTGGCGACAATTGAATGAGTTTAGCATAAAAATATTTGGCGTTTTTTGCCTAATAGTATTTAAAATATTGTGCTATCATTTGTACGTTGTATTATAATAATGTAAATTAAAAGTTTTGAAATTTGACCTGAAAAGTTATTTTCTTTACCAGCATTGTCAATTTCCTCACAAATACATTTCCATTACTTCGTTAAGATACGCATAATGATGGATATTTTCATTATTATGGTATAAAATTATGCCATTATTTAAGTCATACCATAATTTTTTACTAATAAATACTAATTTTTATAAACTAGCAAGCTGATTGTATGTTAATATACGTAATGTGCTTTAATTCACTATTCCGTTTGAAAGCATATTAATTTTTGCTAAAAATCTTTGTTTAAATGTCTTTACAATGAAATGAATTTTCTTCTAAGGGAGAGTTCAGATATTACGTAAGCAATATTTTGTCCGTTTCGACTCCCCACCAAGTAATCAAAAATTAACAGTGGCTAACATAGGAAAATGAGCCTAATGATAACCTTCCCCACCCCCAAGGTGCTTACGTAATACATGAAAACTCCCTAAAGCGACCATCTTCATAATTGCTATTTCAGTCGCGTGATGAATAAATACATTCTCCCATGCTTTTGCTTTCTAATCAAAAGTAGCTGATTAATTAATCGCAAATGTAAGTTGAAACATTCTCAATCATAAAGTTAATTGTGATCTAACTCTTCTCTACTGATTCATTTATCAAAAATTAACTCTTCGTCTATTCGGGAATTGTATCCTTTGAATTTTGATGGTTTTTGCAAGGTCTCTAAACGATTAAAATTAGTAGAAATATATTAACTACACCAAACACCAAATTCAAATCAATTACATTTCTCGAGAAAATGAGTTAATAATTGAACAACTTGTAGAAACGGATTCTTCATAACCGAAACTTGTGCCTTTGTAAAAAAAGAAACTTCTCTTTCAATTATTTTCTGTTCACATCTGAAGAAGAGGGCCTCGTAACAAGCTATACCTCCCACTCTCTTCCCCCTTAAACCAACATAATGGAACATAAGTACACTATATTAATTAGTTCACCTATATTATAATTAGTTCACTACATTTAATCAGACTACTGTTCATGGTATGGAACCTTACATTAGGTATCGTTATTACTATTGAAATATTGTGACTGATTTAATCACGTGAAGATGCCGTCCCACGTGATTCTGCATATAGTACTGGGACGTAAAATATATTGGCAAAATAATTTATCGAATTTGGCAGAATTAATGCCATTATAAGAGACACGCTGTGAAGCAACGAGGCATGTAAAAAATATGACGCGCTTTTACAGCAGAACGGTATCGAAATCCATGACCATGATACTGGCATGATACCAACATGTCCACAAACGAAAACAGATGCTTGAGATATCTATCCGAAACTTGGAAACTTCTATTTTTTCACAAAAATTTATAGATCTCTTGTATTTATTTTACGTCAAAACGAAACAATCACTTTGTTTTGGGCGCAAAAAAGGCGAAAGTCTTTCTGTACTGGGACCATGGGCACCCATACGAGTACTTTTAGGGGAGCTGAGAAAATTAGCGAGTACTTCTTGGAGGGGGGCGGGGTGATAAAAATTATTACCTCTTTCTCAAAGCCGTCGAGAATTTTAGTGAATGTACAAGATACTAAAATGCTGCAAAAATAATTGATACTGCTTGACAATTAGTAATGAGCTAAAAAGTACCTTATTTTAAACCGTGACTGTGAATCTTTTTAAAGTAAATGCATAGCTGGTTCGGACAAATCGAATTTTTAAACGGCTTGGGTGGATCGAGACCCCGCTGCCTCCGCCATATGGGCTCCCACTGCTAGAACCGGCAGGTTTCCGTGGAATCAGAACCTTTAGTTCCCATGAAACTAAACCCCGGGTTACGGTGGGTAAGAAGGACAGTGTGCCTTCTGCGGTACCATTAAATCAAACCCCGGATTAATTGCAGGATAAACAAACGCATTACCTCTACACAAACCAATCTACTACAAGCAGTCATTTTTGATTTGTAACTACCTTCTTTCAAACCCCTAAATACAATGTGTCTGGGTGAAAAGTAGGCCTGTGGCCAGGATGAAGGGGCAAATGGGGCGAGGCAAAGGGCATGTGAGGCACAGGGTACTGGGGATTGTTCTATGTATACAGATAGCTCGATGGGGTAACTGGGCACAAGCATGGGACAACCGGGGCGAGGAAAAGGGCATGTGAGACACAGGGTACTAGGGATTGTTCTATATATACAAATAGCTCGATGGGGTAACTGGGCACAAGCATGGGGCAACCGGGGCGAGGAAAAGGGCATGTGAGGCACAGGGTACTCGGGATTGTTCTATATATACAAATAGCTCGAAGGTGTAACCGAGCACAAGCATTGGGCAACCGGGGCGAGGAACAGGGCATGCGAGGCACAGGGTACTGGGGATTGTTCTATATATAAAAATAGCTCGATGGGGTAACTGGGCACAAGGTTGGGGCAACTGGTGCCGCGTCCCTGCTGGCCTCGGCTTGGTGAAAGGTATAAAAAATAAGGAAATTGTACCTCGGAAAGTATTTGTTACATACATTTCTGGTTTGTGTTATGTCTGAGGGAATCTTTCAGAGGTTTTTCGGCACACTGTGTATATTTGAGCCTCGGGAATCAAATGAATCGCCAGACGTCTGGGAAACGAATCGACAATGGCGTGATAATCGTTTGGCCACCTTTTGACAAATGGACATGTTTGTTGTGTTTCGACGTCAATGGTTTTTAAACTATTCATGCAATAAACAAAATTCAGCGATTTTACACGACCATATGTAGACATTCAAGGACATATTTATAAGCTATAATTAAGTATATGCCCTTGTGTTCGGAAATTATCTTATTGCATTGATTTTATCATTTTC
>QLNU02000365.1:18316-30524 GCA_006491805.2 Dysdera silvatica | reverse complement strand
TCCCCAATGTAGAGACAGTTGCATTTGCTGATGACCTTCTCATACTTGTGGCAGAAAAAACAAGGTTGGAATTGGAAATGTTTAGAAATGAGTGTTTAAAACAAATATCAAAATGGTCCTACAGCAATAAAGTCGTTTTTAATGACAATAAATCAAAGGCAATGCACTTTATTCGCAAGAGTGTAAAACACAAAATAAATATGTTTTAGTCGGAAAGAGACTCGAAATTGTTAAAGAATTAAAGTACCTTGATTTATTTTTTGATGAAAAATTGAATTGGAATACTCACATCAATTACATCTGCGAAAAATCTTTTAATATTATTAATGCATTATCTAAAATGGCGAAGTTGGCCTGGGGAATAGAATCCCCTGCCTTAAAAATTCTTTATGAAGGAGCTATTGTTCCCCATCAAACATATGCAGCACCCACCTGGATTTCTGTTTTAAATAAAATTTATAATCACTATAAGATTAACTAAATAAAGAGGAGCATATCTTTACGTATTATTAATGGATTTCGTACCATTTCTTATGAAGCTGTTTGCCTCCTGGAAGGAATTATTCGAATATATCTTAAAAAGTGCAGGAAGCAGTTAAGTTTTTTCAATCCAAGAAGACGGTAATAGATGACCAGAACCATGATCTGCCTATTCCGCCTTCCAAATGGATTCATCCTATGAAAATTAACAAAGATAGCTATATGGTCGACTCCCAGTTTGAATTTCCAATATATGCAGATGGTAGTAAAATTAATGAACAGGTCGAATGTATCCTCATCGTTTACGAGGAGGGCATTTTTGTAAAAGGTGGAAAATACAGACTATATCCATTGTGCTCAAATAACCAAGCAGAAACCATGGACATTGCATTGGTTCTTGAACAACTGAATGACGAAGAATATGGTATGTCAACAAAAAGGGCCATTATTTACACTGATAGCCAGATCACAATTGATTCCATTCAAAACTGCAGCAACCACTATCCCGTCCCATCCCTGGGGTGTTCGGCAAGTTATGTCAAATCTCCACTTAAATCATTGGGTGATAAAACTGAATTGGAGTAAAGCCCACAACGGAAATCGGGGAAATGAAAACTTCGATGCACTTGTCAAGTTTGCAGCCCTATTAGATGACCTTCCAATAATTTACGATAAAGCTCCTATGGCTGAAATAAAAAAAACTGTAGAAGATACAATACTTCAGAAATGTTAGGAACTATGGAAGCATTCAAGGAACGGCCGCATGACAAAGCAATTTTTCCCAACCTTCAAAGACAGGATGAATGCAAACCATCTAGAACCTCTTACAACTTAACCCAGTAGCTAACTGGTCATTTAAAGAGTGGCCAATATTTTCAAAGATTCGGTCTGCGAGAATCTTCTTCCGGCTTCTGTGACGAAACGGTTGAGCAAACAATGGAGCATGTTATTTTACACTGTCCAACACTGGAACCTGCTAGAATTAGCATGCTTAGGAAAGCGGCAATCTACGGCGAACAATGGCCTCTTGCACTTAAAGAAATGGTTTCTGAACGGTTTTTCTGTGATTTTATGGATTTTTCTTTTCCGGTGGATTTTTCGCAGTCCTCCTCACACTAGTGGGAATTCCACAAATTAACTAGACTTTATAAATAAACTTAATAAGTGTCAAAAGCAGTTTATATCAATTATATAATCTATCTTGTACATATTTGTATATATATATATATATATTGTTGCTGTTTGTTTTGCCATTGTGTGTTGCATTTATTGACTATGAGAAGGCCTTTGACTCTATTAAAACGTCAGCAGTCATCAACTCTTTAAGATCAACAGACATCGAGGATGTGTACATTGACATGGTGAAACGTGTGTATAAAAATGCAAGTGCAAAATTTCGGTTACATAAAGATACCAAAACTATCAAACTTGGCAAAGGGGTGAGGCAGGGAGATACCATTTCTCCAAAACTTTTTACTTCTGCTTTACAGATGATTTTTCAGCTGATAAATTGGAATAACAAGGGAATAAAAATAAATGGTGAATATTTAAATCATTTGCGGTTTGCTGATGACATTGTTATTTTTTCAACGAACCCATCAGAACTCCAAGACATGGTACAGGAGCTCTCAACTAGAAGTAAAGAAGTTGGACTCAAGATGAACCTACAAAAAACTAAGATCATGTTCAATAATTTTGTAGAGGAAACAAAAATACAAGTTGACAACATTGAGCTAGAAATTGCTGATTCATATATTTACCTTGGCCAGCTGATTTCAATGGATGGCAACATTATGAAAGAACTCAACAGACGTATTAAACTTGGCTGGAGTGCATTTGGAAGAAACAGTTTTATCCTGAAGGGGAAATTGCCTTTGTGTCTAAAAAGAAAGGTCTTCAACCAGTGTGTATTGCCAGTCCTCTCTTATGGATCAGAGACATGGAGTCTAACAGTTGGAGCAATACGAAAGTTACAGACAACGCAAAGGAGCATGGAGAGGTGCATGCTTGGAATAACTAGGAGAGATCGAAAAAGAAACACTTGGGTGAGAGAGCAAACTAGAGTAGAGGACATCATTGTTAAAGTAAAAGGGCTGAAATGGCGATGGGCTGGGCATATTGCAAGAAGAACTGATCAACGATGGACAACAGAAATTCTGAACTGGATTCCAAGAGACCACCGAAGACCTAGAAAACGTCCTCAAACTAGATGGGTGGATGAAATAAGAAAACAGGTTGGGGTGACGTGGAAACGAATGGCCCAGGATAGACTTGTGTGGAAAGCATTTGGAGAGACCTTCATCCAGCAGTGGATAGATAATGGTTGAATATGATGATGATGATATATATATAGCAAAATTGTAGTATGATTGTGACATGTACCTTCTAATGTAATATACATGAATACACTTAAATGTATATTAATTTAGACAAAGTTAAAGTAGAAAAGTAATATAACACTAGGTAGTCAAACCAAGTAAATTTAAGTAGTAGAAACATCTCAGAATAAAAATTGACATGTAATAGTAAAAGGTGAAGAGGAGTAGAAGATTAATATAATATAAAGTTATAATATATTTATATATTTCTATATTTTTGTAAATGTGTCATACAAATTGCAAAATAAGAACATCGATGCATGTAACGTTAATGGTACATGATAATGCTGCATGTTTAATAAATAATTTTTCCTATGGAAAAATACACACACACACAGACGTTGGTTTAATTTATTCGAATTAAAAATAAAGCGAGTATAAGGAATGCGTTTATTAATCAGAAATTGATATATGGGCTTTAAAAATTGCCAGGTTAATTTTAGAAATTTAATTCATTAACGGTAACTGCGAAAATTCGACATAGCATTTTCCAACGTTAGTTAAGAAAATTAATAAAGCTTTTGATATTTTAAATCATCATTTATAATAATTTGCATCGTAAATTTATTTCCTTGTTTAAATATGGAAATGTTAAAATTTTACGTTAATTCACAGAGTAAAATTAATTAAATATTAATTAAATGTTACATTACACCTGACGTAGGACTACTGCTAACGCGTCCAACTGCTTGGGCGATCCTTTTCATTTTCTATTTTACCAGTATGTAAAAGAGCAAATAAATGTATGTGTTTTTCCTTTGTATGTAAATAAAATGTTTGTTCTAATTTCCAAGCCACCGCCTGTCTAATTAATAATGTATGTGAACTAACGACTTGAAGATATGCATAGATTCTATAGGACTTGCAAATTTAAAGGGTAGTAAATAATGAAAAAAGAAGGTACAATTAATACATATACATACATATATATATATATTGTATCTTCTTTTTTCATTATTTAATTAACGTCCTCCAAGGAACCGTGCAAATTCGGTCGTTATAACCGATGGTCGTTGTAAACGATATCTTTTTAAAATCACACTCGCCTACAGTAATGAACTCTAGAGTTTTATAAATTATTTTGATAGTAAAAAGTATTAAACTTTTTGGTTTCAAAATTAAATAAAAATATATTTAATTATAATGAATTTAATTGAAGTATAAATTAAATTACATTTATAGCCATACTAAATAAGTAGTATTTTTTAGTTTTTTAAATTGAAGAAATTGTAGAAAATACCACTAAAGTATATAATGTAGGAAACACATGTAATAAATAGTATTTATTATATTATACTAATGACTTCAGAACAGTGCCGGTTTAAGAGATTTATGGGCTCTACGCTGAAAAAATAAAATAGGCCTCTAAAGAATATGACCCTCGTGATATTCAATTAATAAATCACGTGTTTTTTAAGGTTTATTATCTTCAATATTCAGGTTTAGCAGTAATAAAAATTGTTCTTATTATTATATGATTATTATTTGTAAATAAACAAGTTAGAATAAGGTTTAAATTTTGATAACTAACTTTAAATTTTAATAACTCACCCACATTGTTCTTCTTAATGATTGTTGTTGCCTCGTTATATCCGATACGAATTTCCCTGCTTAGAATCTTCGTACACTACAAAATCGTCGTCGTTATATCAGGTTTCGTTGTTATATACGATGTCGTTATAACCGATATATTTAGTATGGAGTAGAATAGCAAACCAAACTTCTTGTAAAAATTCCATCGTTATATGCGGTTGGTCGTTATAACCGGCGACATTATAAACGATATTCACTGTATAAAAGTTTTCCTCGCCCATTCTTGGCGGAAACAGGCTTTGGGACGGGCAGAGCGCCATGTTCCCAAGCCTCTTTTTACATCACTTCTTAATGTGCCATGTCTAGAAACTTCCTGACAATGTGACACGTGTTTAGGATTGTGGCTTTTTGTATTTCAATGTAGGTGTTTGGGTCAATGTTGAGTATCTCCAAATTCGTCGCAAGCGTTTTTGGTACTATCCCTGTTGCTGAGATGACTAATGGCAAGACGAAGATCTTTATCTTTCCCCGTATGCCTCGCACTTCATGTCTGAGATCTTGGTACTTGGTGATTTTCGTTGTGTAGGTTGTCTGTATGTTATTGGTGTTGGGTACTGCTATGTCGATTATGTACTTGGTTTTATCCAATTTATTGATAATTATATTATTATCCTTATGGAAATTTTGTCCGAAGTCATCTGGGCAGGACGTAAAGTTGCGGAAGTAGCATGTAATAAAGCCATCCTATCTCTTTAACGATGGCTGCAAAGGTAGATTAGATGTCATGACTGGAGTAGAACTAAACATAGGTGCCAATATTGTAAACTATGTATCATCACGTTCTGATTTCGAACGTACTTTGACTGCGCAGAAACCACCGAAGCATCAGATATTGATGCACGTAAAGCAAAAAAAAAAACAAAATGAGAATGATATCTCAAGATGAATTATTGCGTGAGAAAGAGAGTGTTGTCTATGCAGTAGGGGAGTTTGATATATTACATTGTAAGAACACAATTAAATATTCACATTTTTAAATTCCAATCGCGATTTACCCAAAACTCATATTTTCAATATTGAGCTCAGGATAACTTTTGAACTAATGAACATATGCACGTGAAATTTTGTATTCTACTTTATCTTTTACTATACTTGAAACTCCCTCACCGATATTGTTAAAATATATACAAATTTGCCACGGGGGAAGGGGAGCTGTAATCTCATTAAAATATGGCATTTCATTAGTGATTTATGGAAAAGAATAATTAAAAAATACATATATTTTAGCATTGTGTTAAAATGTTAGGGTAGCAATGAAACCAGATTATTTTCAATAGTATAGAATGAAAATTATCTTTTTGTGTAAATAAATTTGGATTGTATGTTGAGCGCAGTGAATAAAATCTTTCGTTAAATGTTTTATTTTCCATATTAATATCTATTTAATTAAAATTCAGTATTAGGAAGTAAATCATTATTTATACCGGAAAGTAATTATCTGGATTATAAGATTTCCATGTTGCAAAAATCAAATAATTTAACATTTAATTAAAAAAGATATGGGGCATTATATTTATTGAAACGCTTCGGAAAAAATATGCTTTTTAAAGGTATTGAGACCACTTAATATGACAACGATTTTAGAATGGCCGCACTAGAACAGAACACATTAAAGGAATTATTTTTTAAAACATTAGAAATATATCTTACTCGCAGTGGTCTAATAAAAAGGTTTCGTCAGGAAATGTATTTCGCCTCCCTGAAAAAACATCGTTTGGGCAGTTTTCAGCACGCACATACAAGCAACGTAGTGAGTCATATTCACCACCTTCCTCAAACCCAGCATCATACTGATCATCGTCCTCTACTTCGTTCTTTCCAAGAGCACATCCTGCAGAAGACGCAATAAAAGTTTTGCAATACTTTAAGTTCCCTTTCCCTCTCTGGAGTCAAATTTGTTTTATTCAACATTGTTAAGATACTATAAACATAAAAATTTACAATTAACGTTGACAATTAAAATAAAATATATAATATGGAGTAAATTATTTCGTTATTATAATTCTGTCTCTCATAAATTTATTTTCGTAAGGAATTATGAAATGCTAATCATTTTCAAAATGCGAAAGCAGATAAACAGTCTTACCTAATAGAAGGGCAAACAGGAAACATACTCGAATATGCGCCATTTTCTGTGGCAAGCGATAGTATTAATATTTAATACGGAGTGAAGCTTTTTTGTGCTGACTGTTATTTATATAATCGTTTTCACTATCGTAGCGGAAATTCTAAAGATTAAACCGGACGAGGCCGTTTTTTTTCTTCAAATCGTTTTGGCTACCAATTAATATGAAGGCTGACGGATAAATGACGAAATAAATTGATCCAAATTCACGGACGTCGTCTTTTAATTTTTGTAGCATTTTCATTGAATTAATCTCATTCATCTACATTCACCGCCGCCCCCATATGCGAATTTTATTTAATAACAAGTAACCCCTTCTCCATTCATACTCAAGTCTATGAAGTATCGTGAACGATACTTCGGTGGAAAAATCCTTATTGTGGTTTTCTAATCAATCAAATCGCTACCAAATTTTCTGCGGAGTTAATATTCTTGATGGTATTATGATCTTTATGATGAATATTACCTATGATTATATTCTACCCACATATAAATAATTATGAAGTGATTAATAACTTTCGTTATATGGTTTTAGCTTTATTGCAAGTAGTCAAACCCGATCGAAAGTATGAGTCAGGCCACCATACGCTTCCTCGAGTGGTTATTATGGGGGAAGAGAGAAATCTGAAATGCTATACACTACATATACAATTGTCCACCGTATTACCGCACATCGTGTATTTGAATCACATTGTATTCAAAGCCAAAGAATAACGCTCTGAGAAAATAGGTTTTTCAATAATGTCAACAAATTTTTGTCCTCAAAATATTTTAGAGAAAATTAAATTTTAAAGAATAATGCTAAAATCAAGATTATCATTTAACTCAAAAACCGTTTAAATGCATTTTTTCTTTCCTGTCCCCCCCCCCTTTTAATCTCTCTCTGCCTCATCATAGATTTCTTTATAGTAAAATGAAACTGCGACAATGGTCTGAAATCGAAAACACAATAACAGCTCAAACAACACTCTTTCTTGTTTACCTTGAATATTTAATCGTCTATCCTCGTCTGCTTAGAACCACACTTCCAATTAAATTTTGACCAATCAATGTCAGAACTTGGTGAAAGCCGATGCCCTACGACCAGTACCAAAAATCGTCAAGTAGCATACGAGAATCAGCACTTAGCAACAATTCCCCACCTGTATGTATAACTTTATATTAAGAATGGTTTCTTATTATTTATATTAAATTAACTTGTTGTTATTATTAATGTTCAAGGGAGGTTTATAAATCGGTCGCTTTCTCTGGGTCTCAGGCAAAAGTCGTAATGACTTATCAATTTGAAGCTTGAAAAATGTATCGAACAAAGCACTATCACCACTGTGGCGCTTGTTCTTAAATAGCCAAGTTAGTTCTAAAATAAATTTTAGGAAGTTATGTAGATTTGAAAAGTCATAGACATTAAAATCGAGTTTGGAAAGTCGTGAAGTTTTAGAATAGATTTTGGAAAGGCGAAAAACTTTAGTCCAAGCAAATATCGCTGCCAATATCAAACCAGTGGAGAACGATAATCGACACCGATTGTGCAATCATTTTGTTTTTCAACATCATTCTCTAGCAGCATTTTCCGATCTCATGCCAAAGGTTGGAGTATGTACTGCAATAAAGTTTAGACAAAGAAGCAAATTATAAATAAAGCGCGAGAATTTTCATTGAACTGCCGATATTATTAGATCGCTTCCTTCCCGGATATAGATTCGGAGTCTTTGGGTTTGGGGATTCTCAATGGACGCGACAGTCGCTTCAGCTCCTTCCGAAAGTAACAGGCCTAGCAATCATTGTCTTAGCTGTCCTTGCGCGTAGATATCAGCCAACTGAAACAGAAATCGAATTGATCCTCAATGAACGTGGCAACGGATAGGATCCTTCGAAGTTACAGGCATTAGCACAGCATGATCTTGGCGGTCCTTGCGTCGCAGATATCAATAGCACTGAAACAACACTCGAATTGATTCTCCAAGGGACGTGGCAGTGACAGACCCTTCTAAAGCTACAGGCATTAGCACAGCATGATCTTAGCGGTCCTTGCGCCATAGATATCAGCCAACTGAAACGGAACTGGAATTGAGTCACAATGGACGTGGCAGTGAAAGGGTTTGGAGAAAAGATACAGGCACTAGCACAGCATGATTTTAGAGGTCCTTTCACAATAGATATCAGCCAACTGAAGCAAAACTCGAATTGAGTCACCATGGACGTGGCAGTGACTAGGATCCTTCTAAAAGCTACAGGCATTAGCACAGCATGATCATAGCGGTCCTTGCGCCATAGATATCAGCCAACTGAAACGAAACTCGAACCACTACAAATCCTATATACTTATCCTATATACTGCTTACATTCCAAATATCGTCCTGACCGGATTAATGCATTTTCCATCTTCCTAATCTACACAATATGCGCATAATATATTCCCCAACTATATCCATGTTATAATTTTATTAATACTATTTAATAATAATTGCCATAACTTTATTGCGTCACTACACGACCTTTAATAAAATCACAATAATTTTATTTTACCACTGCATGATCCTCTCTAATTTGTGTAAAGAATAAGCAAAATAAAAGAGAAAAATAGCATATGTTTTAATAATTCATAGATTGGTCATAATCTTACGTTACATACTTCATGCATCATTATAATTGCAGAAGTTGGTGCTAAAGGGCATTCTAATGTTATTCGACAGAATCTAGAAGTGGCATATCTAGTTGGTCCTTGTACTCTTTTAGCAGGTTCAAGTAATGTTGGACACCATCGGTACGAGAAGAACACGGTGGACCATTGAAGTCGTAAAGACGGTCAAACGTATTAGCAAACAAAGCAGCAGCACTTTCGCCGCAGTACGATTGGAACAGCATTTGCAACTCTAACTGCTTAAATAAATCCCCGCTGCAAAGGGAAAATCCAATATTAGAAATCAAATCAGTCATCACGTATGATTTAAATAATCATTGGCATTATTTCACATACGTTTGTGAATTGCCGAATGTCTGTAAAACATGAAGGAATGTTTTTATTTATCAATAAATAAAATAGGGTTAATTAATAAATAAAATAATGACATCATTATTTTTATTCCTTGTGTGTTATTATTGATTTCTCATTGTTAAGTATTTGGAAATCTGAATTGAGCACTCATATCTATATAGAAACCACCGTTTTTGGCTATGAATTCTACCATTTTTGCAGCCTACAAAAGATGCAGTTATCGTTACTATCTGTGTCATCTACATTTTCTGATTGTAAGTACAGCAAACTGTCAAACATCCGCTATAATGTATGACAAGACTATTACGTGTAGCCGAATGCGAAGTTTATCTAAAACTCTTAAAATAGCTGCAAAGATGTTGAGTAAACGTCGAAATTTTAGAAACTACCCTTTATAACGACCAATATACCTGCGTTATATATATATATATGAAACCTTGGAGTTGTGGACTAGAGCAATACATTGAAAGGGATTTTGCCACACACTCACCTCCTTTCGGCCTTCGCCTTTTCTTCAAATCTCATGAAAGAACTTGGAGTTTGGAATGACGTCGATGATTCAAACAAGGTTAAATTTTCGTATACAGAATTTCCAAATTGGATGCCAGCATCAAGGCTAATCCTCAAGCTACAATTACGTTACTCTCAACAATGGAGCGCCATTGCGTTTTTTAATTTTCGATTATTTAATTCATGCTTATGCTTTTTATTTTCAATTCGTTAATTTATGCTTGGTTTTTGACTGCGGATGCCTACGGTAGTTGTGTTTGCAATATTTTTATCGAACCTATTTAAGAACGTTGATGTGTTTTATGTTTGAGTATAATGTTGTTACATTGATGTATTCAAATTAAGAAATATTATGTCCGATGATTAAGTTAGGAATACAGGAGATCAGAAAGCAATGGCTTTTTCATTTTTGGTTCGAGTCTCTCCATCAGACGTTACATGAATATTTTTTTATATTGTACATTTAAAGTTTCCACACTTATTTTCTTCCGATTTCGCATAATTTTCCTCTTTTTATGATGATCAGGCAGTACGTTTGTTTTGATTGTACAATAAGACATGCCTAAAATGACTATCTTTGGAACTGTATTTCCATTTTCGCTATGCAAATAAGCAATCACTTTACACGACAGACTTGTAATAGACATGACTAAGTCCTGAAAAATTCTCTCTCTTAAAACGGGGTCATTTTATTCCAGTGATCAATTTACCAAGATGGTCACTTCACCAGATGTACACTGCATTAAGTTTTCAGATTTATTTCTGTTGTAATCTGTTTGTCTGTAATCTGTTGTTTCCGTTGCCTCGTTTGAGAAATTACGATGCAAGGCAGTGTGCGTTTAAAACTGATAAAAATATAATACTGATTGAGTATTGTAATTTATTACCTAAAAAAACTTTTACTTGCGAATTGCCTACTATGTATTGTGAAAGCAATAAGATTCCATGCATGCACGCGTACATTCCTATAGAAATTCTCCTGTTTCAAGAAAGTTCCTGGAAATTTGGTTCCATAAACCGGCCTCAGTAAAAAAGTTTACTATAGTTACTAGTGATGCCTTTACACACTGGCCAGAATTATGGATATTTCATTTAAAGGTTTGCAATATTTTTTCTCTATAATTCTAGGAGCGGCAAAAGTATTATTCGCTTAAAACGATTAAATTGCATAAAGCGTGCTTTTTGTGTGCGCAGGCTTAAGCATCATACTAAAGAAAATCCATATTTCCCTCACTAGGTTCGGAATTTCTCTAAATACGTTAACTCTATAAGTGCTTCCACTTTATATACAATATTTACTGTGCATATCCCGTGCTTTTTCCATAGACATATTTCAACGCTTACATGTAACTCCCGTCATTTTCTTTATTTAATTGGGTAATCGCCCATTCCAATTTCTCTAAACGACAGAAATAAATAATGAATAATAATGTAATAATAATAAAATAATAAATAATGGTTTAATATAATTAAACAAAACAGCATAATAATGGGAATGTTAAAATATTCAATCAGTCAATCGATTATTTAAAATGTTCAGTGGTGAAAATCAACTGAATCATTATGCTTCTCCTGCCTTTACTTTCGTAGCTCCTCACCCGATCACCCGAGCAACATCAAGAATTAGTGAAAGGTTATAAAATGGCAACATTGAAATAATATTCACTCCTGGTGGAAGACTACTGCAAACGCAGCCGAAAACTTGGGTGGTCTGCTCATTTGCTGATTTTCCAGTGTCTAATATTTATATGCATTAGTAATATTTTTAAACCCGTATTTAAAATTCTTATGAAGAAATCAAACAGCTACATACCAAGGGGAAACAACATATCAAGCTCATCATGGGGGATTTCAATGCAAGAATTGGACAACAGGAACAAGGAGAGACATCGGTTGGTAAATACGGATACGGGGAAAGGAATGAACGTGGCGATCAACTCATAGAATTTGCCGAAGCTGAAAATCTTAGCATCATGAATTCATTTTTTAAGAAGAAACCGCAAAGAAAATGGACATGGAAACACCCCAATGGGGGAACTAGCGAAATTGACTATATCCTGGCAAACAAGAAATCAATTATTGAAGATTGCAGCGTACTGAACAGATTTAATACTGGAAGTGATCATC
>QLNU02000363.1:0-14891 GCA_006491805.2 Dysdera silvatica | reverse complement strand
GTATGTTCATTGAGGATCTTGGTTGCTTTGCAGAGTTTCCAAGATGCCGGTTGGCGTGGTATTCTTGGCCTTGTTGCGGCATCCGAGCCTTCATATTCCGCCAGGGCACATTGGAAACCTTCTTCCATTTTCTCCACGTCCCTCCTCTCTTCTTCTTCTATGCTTGTTTGGAGCGGTTATCTTGCGCCACTAGCTGGTGTTTCAGGGTTTGCCACACTGGTTGAAGTGTTTGCCAGGTCATTGGCGACTTCATCTCTTAACCTTTGTAGTATGGGCTCTGCTAAGAGATTTCTGGTTATTATGTTCCTGCGTTGGGTTGTTATCCTTTCTATACTGATGTCTAGGTGTGGGTACTGTTGTGCGAATTTGGCGTGAAGTGTGGGTCTGTAATTTGTCATGTCTGTTTCTAGCTTTGTAATCGTATAGTAGGTGCGTATGATGTAGGTGTTCATATCTATTGTCCATGACATGCGCCGGCGTGGTCTTTCAACCCTAGTGGTTGTACCTGTATTAGGCTGCAAAGCACTTTGGGATGTGTTGGTTCTAGTAGCCGTACAGTTGTAGGCACCGCTACAACTGCCGGCACCTCCAAGAAGAGACTGTTGCATATTTTTTGAACAGACGCCTCTGCTTAAAGTCCGAATGCGGTTCTGATTCAAGAGCGCGACAACCGATTCTCCATTCATATTTTGATTATGGTTCATTTCATCATAGTCTGAGATAGCCTTTTTCACGTCGCTGGGTTACCGATAGTTATCCCAACGGCGTTCCGGATGCTGTCGTGACGTCAGCGTAGTACCCCTCGTGGCGCCATCTGTTCTCGGGGAAAATACTAATAACGAGTAAAAAAATACCATTGGGCCATTAAAACCGGATTCAGAAGCTTGCTTACAAAGTTACAGAAACAGATACATAAATTGAATCAGAACCGGGTTCGGACTTTAAGCAGAGGGGTCCGTTCGAAAAATATGTAACAGTCTCTCCTTGGAGGTGCCGGCCGTTGTAGCGGCGCCTTCAACTGTACGGCTACTAGAACCAACACAGCCCAAAGTGCTTTGCAGCCTAATACAGGTACAACCACCAGGGCTGAAAGACCACGCCAGCGCATGTCTGTCCTTCTGATACGAGCTCACACAGACGTCTCAACGTGATTTAAACATATACAAATGGCAAAATTGACAAAGTATAGCCCAGATGCTTTTGCGCCATAAAAAATCCAAACAAACAAATGGTAAAAGCCATACAAATTAAGAATGAATTATATAGAAACGAGAATGCGATTTCTTTTTATCGTAAACTATGCTTTCATCAGATTATATTAACCAATTACCCTTGTCGATTTAAAAAAAATTAGATCCCTGTCTCCCCCCCCCACTCCCCAATGATTAAGTTACTGATATCTTTAGACTTACTGAACTGGGTTGGATTTTCAAACTTGGTGGTACTCAGTATGTTTTCACGTCCGAAAGCCGATAATTTTCGCTAATGAAACAGCAAATTATAAAATTTATTAATGTACATTGTGTATTTACAAATGTCTAGACTCGTTCAAAAAGCACAACGTAGGATCAGAGGTGATGTGATGAGGCCGTGGGATCCGCAGATGTCATGGGCGTCCACATGGGGGAGCAGAGGGGCTTTCGCCCCCTGGCCGTTGTTTAAACATTTGATTTGCCCGATTCTGCTATGCATTTATTTTTTAAAGTTTTGTATTTTAAAATAAGGTACTTTTTAACTAATTACTCTTCGTGAAGCAATATCAATTATTTTTGTGGTATTTTAGTATCTTATATACTTACTAAAATGCTTGACAGCCTTGAAGGAGGTAATGATTTTCCTTGCACCCACCCTAAAAATACTCATATGGTCGTCACTGATAATAGCGTATCTTACATACATCCGGATAAATTTCTTAATCATAAAGCACGTGGACTATAGAAGATCCTATTTGTGGAATGAATTTTGAATTATCAATCACATGGATGTAGTGGCAGATTTACCAATAGACTAAGCTGGCTGAATCCTACGGCGGAAAACTGTAGGCAAGATTTTCCGCAGTGCAGTTTGCAAAGGCGGGGCTGAATTGTTTGATAGTCAATTAAATACTTAATTTTGAATCGTGTTCAAAGATTAAACAGGGCATTGCAAAGCGAAACCTGGTATTGGCGCCAAGGCACGCGTCAGCAGAAGGCCTTCATGAGGCATAATGTAACCTTACGCCTGATGAAGGACTGCTGCTGATGCGTCCGAAAGCTTGAGTGATCTTTTTCATTGCTATTTTACCAGTGTTTAACCTTTTTATGTAAAAATATAGCAGATTTGATAACACGTAACAGATGAGATCTAATAAGACATAACAGATCCAATAAGTAATATGAGAGATCTAGTAACAGATGAGATTTAATAAAAGATAATATAACAGATCTAATAACAGGTCATTAATAATTATTTTTAATCATCGAAATACTCTGTATCACATATAATATCCTGTGTAATACTGTGTAGTCGGTTATATATTGTTTATCGATAATGTCTTAAATTAGCAATGGTAAATATTTCAGATTTTGAGTTTTCAGATTGCGGAACTTGGATGGTTGTTTTTTATCCTGAAATTCATAGAATTTGCTAATACCGTAAGTGAACCTATTTGTCTAAATTGAAAGAAATCTTTATTTTACTTTTACTTTTGATATAAAATTCGAAACCCCGACGCGTGTAAGCGGAAAGCGTAGCTGAAACTCAAATGTCATCATATTCCAAACATGGAGGTGTATTTTTTACCAGGCCGACTGCTGATAAGTTTTAGTATGAAGTTCAGTAATAGCTCCCAGTAGCAACGTTCCCATTAACGGCTATTACTGTTTAACGATTGTATTTTGCCGTCCCGGCAAATGCTTCATAAAATTGCCCACATTCCGATTTACGTCCTTCTTTGTTTAACGACGCCCCCTTCCCCCATCCTTTTAAGTCGTTAAGGAGAGGAAATGCTGTAGTTGTTTTACTCAAGACATTTCGAATAAGTCTATATAGAAACGATGTGTGTTTAATTTGAAAAATAATTTTACAGTTTTTAACAGAAATCAGTTTAGTTACGTGTATTTTTTAAAGTGTACTGTCTTTGCGGTGGTTGAGAGGAAGCCGGTTCCCCTAGCTTCCATTTAATTGCAGTACGATTACTAACGGTGGCACCCCCTCCTAAAAAAAAGCGCTTAACATCTAGTTGGCCTCTGTATTCCCGAAGGTTGGTTTTACGAGATTCGGATTCAGTGGAAAAATGTGTGTCCACTGCCCTAAGTTGACGTATTGACGTAAGTGTAAGGCACTTTTCCATCGTACCATGAAGCCGGGTTTGGTTCCAAGTAATATGGTGGTACAAAGGGGCGCTATTATTCATATTCCCGAAATTAACTCTTGTCTTTAATTTTTACAATAAAATGTTTTATTCAACTTAAGGCACATACTGAAAGTTATAAACAGTGTAAATTATAAACTCACCCGAAAACACAAATAACTTATGATTGAAATAAGCGTTTGATATAAATTCATGCACATAATATACCAACGGTGATTATATATATACCAATTACAACTTTTGAAAATGGTGAACAATTTTGTTCGTGAAAAAAATAATCATTTACAACCTGTAAAGAAAATATAAACTCAAAATGCAAATTCGTGGACTGCAAGCCTGTAAATTAATTTACATATGTGTAGTTTTATACACATCATTTGGTTGCATGTAGACTAGCATGTGGATCCAGTGTTGTGATGAAAAGCGCGTTTTGTGACTGTGCCCCGGGGTAAAGAACTAAATGAAAAGGATGTCAGTAAAACATATTTGCGACATGGCAAGGGACAGTCAACAAAAGAAGTACCCCATGAAATAGGATGCTCACAAACTGCTGTCCAAAATGTTATCAAAAAGGGTGATGACTACGGAACCAAAACAAAGACATGTAGACCACCAAAATTCCTACTCCGGGACCACAGGCACGTTCAAGCTCGTGAGCAAGCGCCCACTCATAAAATTGCACGTGTATTGTCAACACATGTACCAAATTGTTTGGAAAACTTTAAAAATGTATTCGAAAATGAAAAGCAAACCGAAACTTACTACCAGTAGTAAGTTAAATAAGCTCGATTGGTGTACAAAAATTGTGAAATGGCGTCATAAGTGGAATGAAAGAGTTTTCTGATGAAAAACGTTTCTATCTGGATGGTCCTGATGGATATTCGTCAATTGGTATGATCGCGATGAATTCACACTCATAAGGGAACCCGCAGTGAGTACCCCGCCAATTTTGATGATATTTTTGATGAAAGTAGAGCTAAAATAAAGAAATATGTGTCTCAGCATTCGTGCCAATGCGGATTATTTTCGGAGATATGAATTTTTACAGATCTTTCATCCTATATATGAGCTTAAACTACAACATCCTGTGCAAGCCATAAGTAAATATGTAAAGGCAAGGATGTGTATATGTAAGTTTAAGCCAAAAGGGTGATTAATTCGCTTTTTAATGGAAACCAGCAGTACAATATGTAATCAGCTTAGAGGTTTCACAAGCTTTATCACAAAATGAAATTTCAGTGTTTGTGTGTGTTTTGAATTCACCCTGGTCATATGGTGTCTAAAAGGAAAAATATTTGAAATAATTCTGGTAACAATTATTTAAATTTGACAAAGAACCTTCAAATCATAATAACATATCTAGAACCAGTCATCATTCTTCAAGGGAACTATGCCTAAGAGTTTGGAAGAATGAATTCTTGAAGTAAAAAAAATATTTATTTATACCCACAGAATAATTATGTGATGTATGAGAATATAAATTTTTATAATTATTTAATTGCTTGCTAAATAGCAATTGCAATTGGTTTTAAGCAAACGTGTAAGATAAAATCAGCAAATTTGTTAAGTATGGACATATATTTTACTTTAACAATGCTGATTATTCATTTTATTGTCTTGTTGTTTACGTTCAGTTATTCCTATAGTAGGATTTCAGTTCACTGAACAAATGGTTACAATAAGTGTAATATTTATACTAAGATGAGATATTTATGTATCTCCATTATTTACACATATTCACAACAAATTACATTTCATGATCACACTGTATATGCCTATAGCATACAAGTGCCAAATAAAGACCAAATTTCTTTTCTTTCAACCAAAAAGAAATCCCCATCTGTATTTCTACATTGAATTTGCCCATATAGATTAACCGAACAATGTATATTTTTACACAATCCAAAAAAAATAGCATGTTTATATTTTTACTTTCAATTTATCAGTAGTGACAAATTGAGTAATTTACAAAATGAGGTATGTAACCTCTGTAACAAGAAGAAAAAAAATTTAATTTATCTAACACATTTTAAAGGAAAATGTCATGTTTCTACATGTAAACAACTTTTTCGAACACCTTAAATTAGCCATTTTGCTAAATTTTATTTGTTAAATAAACTTATGTTTGGTATACAACACACATTATCATTAGTTTATGCATACATTTATATTTGGTTATGAAGTTTATGTAAACTTTTCATATATTTTCAATTCAACACTTCTCAAAGTTGTTTTCATCCATTATTTTGCAAAGGTTTGTTTACTTTCTCACTCCTGTTTATTTTTATTTCACTTTTATATTTGCTCACTATAGATTTGACATTTTTATTGAAATGCTAGACTAATTTGTGATAATTGAATGTGAATACCATAAAAATTGAAATTGTTTTTAACGAGAACAGTAAACCCGAATAAAGGTTTTCGTGAAATACCTGAGTTGATCATGGTGTGTTTACACGAAATTAATTTTTACCTGACTTTTTGTTATTAAATTAAGTAACATGTAGGCACTAAAATGCATATAATATGAATTTAGTTAATTGTTTTAAGTTTTTAGATGATTTTGAAGTTGTAATTTAGTGTTAAGTTTGGTAAATGACCAGTATGATACCAGTATCATATAAGTTTATGGTGGAATTAGATTTTACAGGAACACATGAATTTTTGTGTGTGTTTTGTATGTTTTGGTTACTTTTGGACATTGCAGCTTTTTATTTTGACAAGTTTGTGAGGCTTGGAATGCTACATGGAACATACCTACACAATACCTACTTAAAATTTTTACATAACTTTTTTTTGTTTTTGCCAGCTATTTTTAAGCCTAATTTTTGAAACTCGTGAAATTGTGAAGATTTTATATAGTACTGTAGTAAGGACAAGTAAAAACTTTTATTACCTTTACATACATTTTCCCATATTCCCTCTTCAGTTTTTCATTTGTTTCTAATTAAACATTGTTTTTAGTGAGCAGAAAGTAAATTTGTAATTACAAAATGCATAGTTTGTTAGGTTCAGGGTCAAACTTTCATTCTCGAACATTGTTTTACCAAGTCTCCCTTATTTTGCTTCAATTTTATACCTTACTCTTCCCAGAGTTTAGTTACTGACAATTTGTCAAAGCTTGGAGTCGGGGTTTATTTCTTCCAGAGCAATCCAACTAGCAAATGTCATAACTTTATTCTCATTCTTCAACAACATATAATGTCTGAGAGGAAACTTTTACTTCTCTCGACAAAATCAAATACCTAAAATCTTTCTTCATACCATTCTTCTTATTTTGAAACAAATTTTTCATATGCATACACAACATATGAGACTAATACCTTTCTCAAAACTTATCTCGAAGCATTATATTTTTATAAACAACCCTGAATTACTAAGCAAAACTTTTATGCATCTTATTTATTCAAAATGTCTCCACTTCCCAAAGTATATTAATCCTTAATATATCTGTTTTAAAATTTTTCTTTGCAAACACTAAGTCAGGAGTGAGATTTTTCGATTATTTCCTTTCGCAAACATATAATTTTCAACTTTATTACAAGCGTACCCTATGCAATGGTTAAATTGCACATCATTTTTAGTTATTTTAACCACGTGGAAACTTTTATATATTTGTATTCTGAAAAAAACAAAAATTCTAATATAGTGTTACTTATACACACTTCAATTTATGTATATGTTTGTGACATGTTGTGTACTGGCAAGAAATTTGTGAGATAACTTTCACTAAAAAGTTGGGATTTAAAGAAAAAAAATAGTTGTCATGTGTGAAATAAACTAAATGTACATAATTTGTATATGCAACTTCTTTATAAACTAGTCATTCAAACTGAATTTAATCTTTGGAGATAAAAATATGACACTTGAAAGGCAATAATCAATAAACAATTTGTCAATATGTTATAATTTTTATAAGCAGAATAATGTTTCATGCCTGTTTTTGTCCCTACAGTTTTAAACTGTATGGTCGCAGCAACCAGTTGTTATTGGGATTTATTATTTTAAAAAGTTTTCCTCGCTCATTCTTGGCGGAAACAGGCTTTGGGACGGGCAGAGCGCCATGTTCCAAGCCTCTTTTGTACATCACTTTGCTTAATACGTAAGCCAAGATTGTGGCTTTTGTATTTCAATCTAGGTGTTTGGGTCAATGTTGAGTATCTCCAAATTCGTCGCAAGCGTTTTTGGTACTATCCCTGTTGCTGAGATGACCAACGGGATGATGAGGATCTTTTCCATACCCCATATATCTCGTACTTCATGTCTGAGATCTTGGTACTTGGTGATTTTCGTTGTGTAGGTTGTCTGTATGTTATTGGTGTTGGGTACTGCTATGTCGATTAAGTACGTGGTCTTATTCGATTTATCGACGAGGGTTATGTCAGGACGGTTATGTGGGACTGTCTTGTCTGTTATGATTGCTCTATCCCAGTAAAGCTTGTGTGTTTCGTTCTCATGCACGGTCTCTGGCTCATATTTGTAGTACGGGCATTTTTCTGTCAGAAAGCCAGCATTCGCTGCCAATTTCTGGTGGACTATTTTCGCTACTTGATCGTGTCTATGTTTGTAGTCTGACTGCGCAAGGATCTTGCATCCTGCCGTCACGTGTTGGATTGTCTCCGATGCCGCATGACAGTGTCTGCATTTGTCGCTTTCTATGTCTTTTCTCTGGATGAATTTCTGATTGTTCCTTGTTGCGATCACTTGGTCTTGGATGGCTAGCATGAATCCTTCTGTCTCTGGCTGGAGAGTGCCTTTGGCCAGCCAAGAATTTGATGCCTTTTTGTCAACGTGTGGTTGTTGCAGGTCATTGTAGTGCCTGCCATGTAATGGTTTTCCGGCCCAAGTTCTCAGTTTCTGTTCGTTGGCTGTTTCGAGGACACGCTCTTCGGTACTACACAGGTTTAGTGGCGTGTAATTTGCATCTGCTTGTATTATGGCTTGGATGAGTGGCGATCGGGGACTCTTCAACTGGAAGTATTGCCTCATGCTCTGGATCTGCTTGTCATGTAAGTCTTTGAGGTCCGCTTGTCCGCGTCCTCCTTCTTCCCGGGGTAGTGTTTGCCGTTCAATTGCCGTTGCAGGGTGTAGTTGTCCGGCTCTTCTCTGGATGGTTCTCATTTTCCGCTGGAGTTGTTCTAGTTCAGTGTTGGACCATTTGATGATCCCGAAGGAGTAGGTGAGCACTGGTACCGCATATGCGTTAATTGCTTGCGTGGTGTTCTTCCCGCTCAGTTTCGTCTTCACAATGCTTCTAAGTCTTTCTTGGAATGCTTGCGTGAGCTGGACTTTGACTTTCTTGTGCTCCTGCTGCCGTTTTTGCATTATCCCTAGGTATTTGTAGGTTTCGCCCTCGTCCAAGGTCTTCAGTAGTCTCCCGTCTTCGAGTTCGATGCCTGGTAAATCTTCTTTGCTATTCTTCTGTATTTTGCACTTATCGAGGCCGAATTCCATTCCTATGTCCTTGGAGAATGTCTCTGTTATACTGATGAGTTGTCGGAGTTGGGTGATTGTTGGCGCGTATAGCTTGATGTCATCTACGTACATGAGGTGGGAGACTTTATGTAGGTTTCTCTTGTCTTTCTTCAGCATGTATCCGTATTTACTTGTGTTCAGCATCCTTGACAAGGGGTTTAACGCCAAGCAGAACCACTGGGGGCTTAGTGCGTCTCCTTGAAAGATTCCGCGGCGGATGGGGATCTCGGCCGTTTCTATTTTACTGTCTGGCGTGTTTAGCTGTAACCGGGTTCTCCATTGTTTCATGCTGCTCTGTAGGAATCGGATGATTGAGGGATGCACTTTGTATATGCTGAGTATTTCAAGGAGCCACGAGTGCGGAACAGAGTCGAAAGCCTTCTTGTAGTCTATGTATGCGGTGTTGAGTTTTCGCTTTTGTTTTCTTGCTTGTTCCAGGATAACGGAGTCGATGGTAAGCTGCTCTTTACATCCCAGAGTCCCTTTCTGGCATCCCTTTTGTTCTTCCGTCATTAAGTTGTTGCTTTCGCTGTGCCGGCTTATTTTTTCAGAGATGCACCCCGTGAGTATCTTATACAGGGTGTTAAGGCACGTAATGGGTCGGTATTTCGCTGGGTTACTGGTATCCTGGTCCTTCGGTAGGAGGTAAGTTATTCCTTTGCAGAGGAATTCAGGCATTTCGCTGGGGTCTTCAATTATCGCCGTTAGTTCTTTGGCTAGTGGGACATGGGCGCTGGTAAATTTCTTGTACCAGAAGTTGTGCATGCCGTCAATACCGGATGCTTTCCAGTTGTGCGTACGTTGGATTACCTGCTGAAGTTCCTCTATCGTGATGCCCGTGTACTCCATCTCTTCTATTCCTCTCGTAGCCTCCATTTCTTGCTGAATCCAGGGGGCGCTTTTGTGCTGTACTTCATTGGACCATAGTGTCTTCCAGAAGGTCTCTATTACTGCTGGCTTTGGGGCTTCGTACTTGTCTTGGCTCGCTGATGTCTCTTGGAGCTTCCTGCAGAAGGCCTTCTGGTTTGTTTGGAATTTCTTGTTTTGTTGTTTTCTGTTGGCAAATTCTTTGTATTTCCGGAGTCTTCTGGCGTATACACCCAGTTTTTGTTTGAGGGTATCCAGATATTCGCTGATGTGTTTATTGGGCTCTTCGTGTCTTGTATGGATCCTATTTCTCTTAAGGGCCATCTTCACTTTCCTCACTAATTTCTTACCCCTATTTCCCTGCATGTACTGAGTTATTCGCCCTATGCTGCTGCGGAGCTCTTCTATTCTTTTCTCCAGTCTCACTTGCCATGGTGGTTGGGCTTTGTTTCCTCTATTACTTCGGCTTTCGTTCCTTACTTCGTACCTATTGGCGCGTGATGCCGCTACTGCTGCACAGTATATGGCGGTGTGTATTTCCTGTAGGGAGTTGTGTTTCTGTAGGTGTAGTGGCAGGGTATGTTCATTGAGGATCTTGGTTGCTTTGCAGAGTTTCCAAGATGCCGGTTGACGTGGTATTCTTGGCCTTGTTGTGGCATCCGAGCCTTCATAGTCCGCCAGTGCACATTGGAAACCTTCTTCCATTTTCTCCACGTCCCTCCTCTCTTCTTGTTCTATGCTTGTTTGGAGCGGTTCTCTTGCGCCAATAGCTGGTGCTTCAGGCACTTCAGGGTTTGCCACACTGGTTGAAGTGTTTGCCAGGTCATTGGCGACTTCATCTCTTAACCTTTGTAGTATGGGCTCTGCTAAGAGATTTCTGGTTATTATGTTCCTGCGTTGGGTTGTTATCCTCTCTATACTGATGTCCAGGTGTGGGTACTGTTGTGCGAATTTGGCGTGAAGTGTGGGTCTGTAACTTGTCATGTCTGTTTCCAGCTTTGTAATCGTATAGTAGGTGCGCATGATGTAGGTGTTCATATCTATTGTCCATGACATGCGCTGGCGTGCTCTTTCAGCCCTAGTGGTTGCACCTATACTAGGCTGCAAAGCACTATGGGCTCTGTTGGTTCTAGTAGCCGTACAGTTGGAGGCGCCGCTACAACCGCCGACACCTCCAAGGAGAGACTGTTGCATATTTTTTGAACGAGCCCCTCTGCTTAAAGCCCGAACGCGGTTCTGATTTAAGAGCGCGACAACCGATGCTCCATTCATATTTTCATTATGGTTCATATCAGCAGAGTCTGAGATTTAATATTTAATAAGATTTATATTTATATCAGTTATATATATGTAGTTATATTTATAATTTATTTTATTCGGAATGAATTTGTAAATTGGCCGTTGAGATCGTATAGTTGTGGTTAGTAACATTGGTTGACTTCACCTAAATTTTCAAATGAAAGACCGTAAAATTTAATTGAATAACTAAGATTATTTTTCTAAACGCGTTGTGTGTTAAACATAAACAGAATAATAAAAACCCATAACCCAAAATAATAAAAAACCACAGGTTCTTTAAAACAGACATGAAACAATTATTCAATAATTACTGCCTTTTATTTTATATAATAACAAGATAATAATTTTTCTATTCTTAGAGTTTCGCAGTGCCATTTAGAATTTTTCGTTTGGAACTATTAACATGCATCAATTATCACTGGACAATAATTATACATTCTCAGTATTTAAACCAGATATACAAAATTACTGGACAAAACCATTTTTAAAACAAATCATGCTGGGGTATATAACCGACCAGAAAAAAATTACTTATTTCATTATAAATTTAATGAGGGAGGAGGCACTTATAATTATCGATTACATGAAGAGAAAGAAAGGAACGTTAACTCACATTGTTACTCCTGGTTCATCTTAAGGGCAGGGCGTTGACTTTCTTTTTCTCTACACACTTCTCGATAATCAGCTGCACATGGTTGTTTTACTCTCTCTCTCTCTCTCTCCGTCTCACACACTCGTGCTCGACTTCTTATCGAAGATTTTTTTGGAACGTGATTGGCCAATTGAATGCTGACGTAAAAATTACCTAGTATTCAATTGGCCAGATTGACCCCACAGAGGGGAGAGCTGCAGTGGCTTTCGTCGAACCTGGAGCTGTCTTTTTTGACAGCTTCTTCCCATTACAACGAGAATATATGAGAGAGGGTTTGAAGGTTCTTGGTGGAATTTCCAAGAAGTTGGTTGTAGGTGTGATTTCTGATTGCCAGATGTCCCTGGGGAGGAACTTTAGCGTGAGAGATCCAGAAAAGTATTGTGGGTGGCCTGGCCTATTTCGCTGTGGTGATTAGTTTATTTCCCTTGCAACAGGGATTTCTTTGAAGTTAAGTTTAGATATTTTGTTCACTGGTCCTGAGAAGTTCAGTTTTATGACTTGAAAGGTCACAGGTGAAGAAAGGGTCCAGTGCTCCCACGGTATCGTTTAGTTGTTGGGATGAAAATGTTGCAATCTGGTATGGACTGTTTAGTAGAAATAAGGGGAATGTTTAGTTTGCTATTTTAACGGCCTTATAGCCCAGCTGCATCTCGGAAATAGTGGGAATGGCGGTTAAAGAGGGTAACATGCATGAGAAAAAAAGAAAAGAACGTTACACTTTTAAGGGTTTAGAGGGTAAATAGGGATTTTGAGATTTAATTGCATAATATTATACAACAAAATGCATTAATACTTTCAATTAATATATTTTTTAACTTACGAATATTTCTGAAATTGAAATTAATTTTACAAGTACCATATGATGTGACAAATGATATGGACATTTTACATATAGAACCAATTAAACCATTCAATCAAACTCCAATTTTTATAAAAACCTATACTGTTGTGTTAGGGTGAAAATTCAAAATTCTCTTTTTAAATTAACTAATTAAATTTAAACACCCATGAGCACATAAGTAGACAAACAAAAAAAAAACAAAACCACACACTCTCTCTCTCACTATTATATAAATATATGTTTACATGTTATTAAGTGTTATGTTTATTTTTCGAGATTCTGACGCTCTTGTTTCTAAATTTTTCAGACGAGATTGTACCACAAGATAACTGCACTACATTTACACTTTCCATTGATGACATTACACCATCTTACTAAATGCCACCAACTCAGTTTCTTCAACCAAGATCCAGTGTAACATCAACATGGAACATCATGTAACCATCATCACAGGACTTTCATCAAAAACCAGCAACTACAGGACGTTCATTAAAAATCAGTGGACTGCCATATCATTGGATTGCCTACTACAATCAACAATACAACAGTATAGGTTTTTATAAAAATTGGAGTTTGATTGAATTGTTTAATTGGTTCTATATGTAAAATGTCCATATCATTTTCACATCATATGGTACTTGTAAAATTAATTTCAAATTCAGAAATATTCGTAAGTTAAAAATATATTAATTGAAAGTATTGATGCATTTTGTTGTATAATATTATGCAATTATTTCTAAAAATGCCTATGTAACCACCTAGACCCTTAAAAGTGTAACGTTCTTTTTTTTTCTCATGCATGTTACCCTCGTTAACCGCCATTCCCACTATTTCCGAGATGCAGCTGGGCTATAAGGCCGTTAAAATAGTAAACTAAACATTCCCCTTATTTCTGCTAAACAGTCCATATAAGATTGCACCATTTTCATCTCAACAACGAAACGATACCGTGGGAACACTGGACCTTACTTCACCTTTGACCTTTCAAGTCATAAAATTGAACTTCTCAGGACCAGTGAACAAAAAAAATCTAAACTTAACTTCAAAGAAATCCCTGATGCAAGGGAAATAAACTAATCACCACAGCGTAAATAGGCTAGGCCACCCACAATACTTTTCTGGATCTCTCACGCTAAAGTTCCTCCCCAGGGACATCTGGCAATCAGAAATCACACCTACAACCAGCTTCTTGGAAATGCCACCAAGAACGTTCGAACCCTCTGTCATATATTCACATTTTTATGGACAAAAGCTGTCAAGAAAGACAGCTCAAAGTTTAACGAAAGCCACAGCCACTCTCCCCTCTGTGGGGTCAATCTGGCCAATTGAAAATTAGGTAATTTTTACGTCAGCATTCAATTGGCCAATCACGTTCCACAAAAATCTTCGATAAGAAGTCGAGCACGAGTGTGTGAGACGAAGAGAGAGAGAGAGCAAGAGCCGGAGAGAGAGAGAGACAAACAACCATGAAATAAACGACGCCATGCCCTGACGATGTAAACCTGGGGACGCCATCAAACATGGGCCGTTAAGGGAGTAACATGTAAGTTAACGTTACCTTTCTTTCTCTTCCATTAATCGATAATTATAAATGCCTCCTCTCTCATTTAACCTATAATGAAATAAGTAATTTTTTTCTGGTCGGTTATATACCCCAGCATGATTTGTTTCAAAAATGGTTTTGTCCAGTGATTTTGTATATCTGGTTTAAATACTGAGAATGTATATAACACATCCGTGAAATTAGATGGTATGCTAATATCTCCAAATGCTAAAATTTAAATGTGAAACTCAAAGAATGATAAATTGTTATGGCGGGAAAATAAGTGGTTGTTATTTTTAGATTTGATAACTTTGTTGTTATTTTAATTTATTGTTATTAATATTATTTATTTAAAATTATTTTCCATAATATGAAATATTAGTTCAGTTTACCCAGAATATATTTAGGGCAATTTGAAAATTATAAATATTTTCATTTTTGAAATAGATTAGTAAATTTCTAGTTATTTCCATATTATTTCCATAACATTAAATTTGTTTTACCAGAATAATATTTAGGCGAATTTGACCGTCGTGATCGTATAGTGGTTGACTTTATCAAAATTTAGTTGAATTTATCTAAAATTTTAAATGCGTTGTGCTTAAAACATGGTACATTGCGTTGTGTTAAACATAAACAAAATAATAAAAACCCATAACCCAAAATAATAATAATAACCACAAGTTCTTTAAAACAGACATGAAACAATTATTCAATTTACAGGTTTTTTATTAATTTAAACAACATAATATATTTTTAAATCTTTTGGAGTTTCTCAGTGCCACTTAATAATAACATTTGGGAGTTATTAACATACCAGCAATTACCCTATGACATAATTATATCTACTCAGTATTTAAAC
>QLNU02000360.1:0-14662 GCA_006491805.2 Dysdera silvatica | reverse complement strand
AAAAAAAAAAAAATGAAATCATCCTTCGGATGTTGAAATACATGAGAAAAAAATTAAAATGCTACAGGAATTAAAGCAGGTAATTCACTGATTGGGGAAGTTAATTAAAGACTTTTAAAAAGTATTGAAAGAAATGTCAGCTGCACAAACCTTGCTAAAGTCGGGACATGAACAACTCATAGCAAATACAGAGGAATTGAAGCATGCAGAAACTACATTATTCTCACAGATAAAGAGGGATAGAAGTAGCCAGTATAGAACAATAAATCATTTTAAGGAAGTTTATCAAACATTGTTTTTGAAATGATCACATGAATGACTGTTTCTAAAGCATTTAAAGTTTGGTTAATGTTATGGTACTGACTTCTAGTTGGATGGACGAATTATGATTGCAAAAATTGTACCTCATGTGATATAAATTAACATAATATTTAACTATCTAAAGATTTCATTCAGTCCTTCTGCTACATGGGTGACCACGTCTTATTTTTCATTTACACCTTATTTAGTAGTATAGTTCTCATTTTTCTTTCTTTTTACTTTTTTTTTTTTTGCATTTACTGTATATTATTAGCAGTTGAATATGTTTGTTGCCTTTTCATTCACCGGCACAGGTTCACATTTGAACTTATGCCTATTATTTGGTATAATAACGTATGTGTTGTGTAGTGAGAATTGAATATCTGCCATACTACATGTGTCAGACTAACAAACAGCGGATGGAGGGTAGTTTGTTTTAAACTTGTCTCGCAAAAGATTCTTTTCACAAGAAAGATCAGAAGATTTAGAAATTTGCACCTCCCTTCCCCCTGATAGTGATACGTCATATTTTTTTAAGTTGTGACCATGACCTCTGGTGCTAGAATCATGCTTGCTTTAAAAGTTGACCTATTATGGTTTATTGCACAAAGTCTGTAATTAGTCTTTTGAGAGTGTTCACAAAAAATTCAAGTTGACCCATTTGCTGTGTCACTCCTCCATATTCTTCATCACCCCACCCTATTTCTTTTTATTAAATGAGTTGACGAAAAATAATGGAATACTTCGTTGAATAGGAATTCCAGAACATGATCGATATACTTTTTGACCTTGATTGTTTGCTCTGATTTTAGGTTTTTGTACATTTGTCATTGAAATCTTCGATTTTTATTAGCAGCAATATTAACATATTAACCAGCAATTTTACAATAATGTGACACTGATTTAAGTTGGTTTCTACGAATTGGATTATATTAAGAGAGGAATTTTATTAACTAGTGGGCACTGTATATCAAGTTATGGTCACTTAATGTACTAAGAATTTGGAACAGTGACAGCTCAAAATGTGTGTTGCATGCTTATCAAGCAGCATATTCAGGTTAATGTATACATTAATTTATATATACGTATATAAATAATATGCAGTGTGAAATGCTAGCCCTAGAATGGTGTGTTGCCTTAGTAGCATGTTGACCTGGCATGCAGATAATTCAGATTCCACTCTCAGCAAATACCAAATGAAGATGAGATACTTACCGACTAATTATGCATTGGGGCTTAGGGGTTAAATACGGGTCAGTCCATGCCACATCAACAGATGCTGTGTGCTCTTGCGTCACAGATTTTTTTTTTATGAATAAATACCAATGAGAAAACCTTAAATTATATTTTTTTAATTTTTTAATTCAAAATTAGATTCAGAAGATTTTTTTAAAATTTTTGATTTTTACACGATCTAGACAATCCTTTATGCATCCATTTAGAAAAACCCTCCTGTTTCATTTATTTTTTAACCGATTAATCTTATTTTGGTAATAAATGAAAGATTATTGTTTAGTCTTTCAAAAGAAGTTAAAAAAAAATGTTAATAAGTGTAACAGAAAAATATTACAGAGCATGCAAATGCAATTTTAGTAATTTTTGCTTTGGTAAGTTCCATAGGTCATAGCTCTCAAACCACCATCAACATGCATATTATATTTTTATGGTAGAATGAGTTGACCATGTACTATTTATGTTTAAAAAATAAGAGGAGTGTTTTTAGTGGTTCTCAAATTAAAAATTATAATTGGACCAAAAAAAAAAAGCTGTTCATGATCTTACATTATCATAATTGAGTGTGTGGGTGGGGGGAAAGATTTAAGAAATTGTAAATTTTTAAATCTGTTCATTTTTTAGTAATCTCCTCTCACAAAAAAAAAATCTTGGCTACATCTTTGAAATCCTTATTAATTTGAACATTATGTACTGCAGCAGCATGGTCAAAGTGCTGTACGTATGTGTTCCCAGAATGTAAAACTATTATGAAACTGATTTGGTTGTTGCATCATGCAATGTTACTTTTCTAAATATCAGGGTTTTTTTTTTAAAACCAAGAAAAGAATAAAAAAAAAGTAGAATAATCTATACTATTTACTTACACCGAGTTTGCTTAATACAGTACAACTCGCTTATAACGAGCCCTGATTTAATGAGGAAATCGGAAATGCTTGGTTGGTACAATGTTAAATCTATGGGAGCATAACTCACTTTTAACAAGCAAACCCCGGTTATAGCGAGGCGATATTTTTGTGATTCATAAAATTTCTATTGACTTCCACCTCTCCAGCTCAGCTAATCCTTTCTTAGAAAAATTCCTTTAACGTTCTGAAGTCAACCGAAAGTTAGTAATGAGTCATAAATCCTGTGAACACATGATGGCAGCCTTTTTCATCTTGTGGAGTGCACATGCGAGGACGACCTTAAAGAGACGGACGGAGGTTGCTGATTGGACTGAAGTTTTTTCTGCGTAGGAGTGGCAGGGAAGGGGACTTGTATGGAGGTCATTCTTTGATCTGCATTCATAGAGTACACTCGTGAAATTTTATCTTGCGATGTTGAAACGTAAAATTTTATCAGTTGATAAAAAAGTAAGGAATTTAGTGGGGTTGGAGGATGGCGTAAAAAATTCTGAAATCTGCAAAAAGTATGATTTATTTTCTACTGTTTCAACACTGTTAAAGAACAAGGAAAAATTAATGGCTGCGTTCGACCAAAATAAGAATGACTGTAAACGTTTGAAGAAATGTGCTTAAAGAGGATTTGGACGAAGCTCTTTTAAAGTGGATGAAGGTGCAACGTAGTGCAGATTTTCCTTTAAGTGGTCCACTTTTAAAAGTTCAAGCAGAAAAATTTGCTGAACAATTTGGCTATTCTGGATTTGTATGTTCCAAAAACAAGAAAAACTAGGGCAAATTGGATTAGATGCTAAAGTTTTCATGTGAGCTTGTCTTAACAATAAAATTCATGTCAAGACGCGTTACACTGCACCTCATTCCAGACCTATTTCGAGGAAGGTTGTGTTTAAGTTCTATTATAGACTTCAGATTATTTTTGTGACTTCGTGAAGATTTTTTTAACTGTTAATTAGTTTGCCCTTTTTTTTTATGATTTAATATTCTGGGTTCATTTTGTGGGGAAATATACATATATATAATATAGAGACAGTACAAAGGAGCATGGAGAGGTGCATGCTTGGAATAACTAGGAGAGATCGAAAAAGAAACACTTGGGTGAGAGAGCAAACTAGAGTAGAGGACATCATTGTTAAAGTAAAAGGGCTGAAATGGCGATGGGCTGGGCATATTGCAAGAAGAACTGATCAACGATGGACAACAGAAATTCTGAACTGGATTCCAAGAGACCACCGAAGACCTAGAAAACGTCCTCAAACTAGATGGGTGGATGAAATAAGAAAACAGGTTGGGGTGACGTGGAAACGAATGGCCCAGGATAGACTTGTGTGGAAAGCATTTGGAGAGACCTTCATCCAGCAGTGGATAGATAATGGTTGAATATGATGATATATATTATAGTTTGAATGATAAAAATGTGTTCAGTGGGACATCATCGCCAAGAACACTGTTTATCAACATGTATTGGAAGTAATCAACAAAACTTTATGCAATTTTTAGAATTTGGGGTAAAAAGAAAGGGAACTTTTAATACTACGAACGAAGTGTAAAAATGTTGAAAACATATGCCATGAACATCTCCATGCTTTTTTTTCATCATTTGAGGATCAACGAATGTTATATTGTGATCCATTTAAAAGACATAAAAAATCTATCCATAAAAACCTTGAGTTTCCCTTTCATTTTCAATAAAATATCAACACTATGTTGAACTTATGCCAGGGGTCGAAATTAACTTTTTAAATCAGGTGCACTAAATACTAGTTAGGTGTACAAGTAACGAACGGAATAGAAAGTAAACCTCAACCTTAAAATTTTATAAAATGTAAGTGTAGCAACTACTATATTTAAGCATATAAGCTTAAAAATTCAACTTTTCGAAATAATCAAACATTCATTTGTAATAAAAAAAAAATACAAAGCAAATGCAGATATATGGAGAAAATTATATAAAATTATTCCGTATGTCACTGTTCTTGAAAAAAACCATTCATATAGCCATAGTTTTAAATAGTTACATGAACTGTGTGCACCCAAGTTAAAAATTTACATGCATAGATAAAATTTCATGTTCACATGTTAATTTTGAACCCTGACTTATGCCAGTCATAAAATTGTGCATATCCTGCAGAAAATTTGTATTTTCAAGTTGTTCTCCAGCTGATGTCCAAGCTGTCGACCTTTCTAACCATGATTATAAGTCGGATGATTCAAAAACTGTGGAATGAAGGAAGAGTTTTAGGTGAAGTTGACAAAAGGAAAGGCCATACTCTAGTGCTGAAGTCGTTAAGAAAGTTGGACTTTTATTGCGATGGTGATTTTAGTCAAACTTCAGCTAATAAAAAACACTTTCTTTACGAACCGAAAATGGTAAAAAAGAATTGAGAATGAAAAGACTTCTGAAATATCCTAGTGAGTCCACGCTGCTAGATTTCCTAGTGGGGTTAGAATACCTTGAAACAAAGGAAACTATCATGTTTCATCAGTGGTGTCAAACTGACCGATCATCCCTCAAAATTTTAGTGAAACCAGTTGATGATTTTGAAGATTTCTGATAGAAAACTAATAGTTAACAAAGCATTTTATAGCTATGTCCCAGAATTAATGTTTAAAGCAAGTGAAAACAAATTTGAATGGTCAGTGTTTAATTTTAGCTGAAAATTACAACTTCGCTGAAAATTACACTTGCATTCTGCAAGATGCTTCTTAAGGGTTTCGCTGACACAACATTCAGGTAACATTACACCCATTTGTAATCTATAACAAATGTGACGGCCAACTGAAGTCCAAGTTCATATGTGTTATCAGTGACTGCTTAAACATGACACTACAGCTTTTTACATTTCAGAAGTCAATTTTGCAATACTTGGGATAAGAACAGCCACATCTAACAAATGTGGTATATTTTAGCGATGGTAGTGCAGCCCAATATAAAAATTACAAAATCTTTATTAATTTGTGCTGTTACAAATATGACTTTGGGATGAAGGCTGAATGGCATTTCTTTGCCATTAGCCATGGTAAAAACGCATTCAATGGACTAGGAAGGACCATAAAGCGCCTTGCAACAAGAGCAAGTGTTCAAAGAACTATTGAAGGGCAAATTTTGAGTGCACAAGATTTATTTAAATTTGCTTCAAAACACAAAGAGAATTCGAGTATTTTTCACATCATCGGCTGAGATGTGCAAACGAAGACTTCCTAAAAGAATGTGGTATGAAAATTCATTTTCAATAGAAAGCACCAGAGAGAACCACTTCTTCCAACACCAACAATTGGACAAATTTGTTTTTTTTTTATGGACAAATTTGTTTTGTTTTGACAAAAACAGATTTAGTGGGACGGGTTTCACATTCGAAAAATCTTGAATTGGTGATAAAATAAAAAACTAGTAGATATTATTCCAGAAAAGTTTTGTGCAGTTATTTGTAACAGTAAGTGGTTGATTTTGGATTTGGAAGATACTAGACATCTGTGAAGGGGAAAGAAATGCTAAAGTTCAGTTCATGTATCAGCCTGGTTCAGCACCAACCTATTTTTGGCCAACCAGGAATGACTGCTGCTGGGTGCCTTATGAAAACATACTCAAAGAAGCTCCAGTCCCTTCATCATCTGTATCAGGAAGGACATATGTCATAGATGAACAGATTCACAAACAAATACAACAAGTGACTAAAAGTACAACATGATTTTTCACTATAAAAGTAAGCTGATAGTGAAATAATGTAAAAATAACTGATATCGTAACAACATAAGGATATACTTTTAACTAATTCCATAAATATATATTAGTTATTTCAGGTTCAGAGAGCTCTTAAACCTGTTAAAAAGGCTGATATTTCAGTCAACGTTATATAAAGCAAATATATTTTTTATTTGGCAACCACAAAAAACACCCTTCTTACTTTTAAAACAAAAAGCACATGGTTAGCACATTCTGGAAAACAATATGATGCATGTGTTAGTTGTGGTTTGTGAGCTACAGCTTATCAAATTTACTAAGATATAAACTTAAAAAATTCACTTTGAATATGAGATAAAAAATTTGTTAGATTTAATGCTATTTTTATATATTATTTTCAAAGAGCAGAAATTTATCTTTATTTTGACACCAAAGTAAGCTTAATTGGTTAAAAAATAAGTGAAATGGATTTTCTAAACGGACACAGTGATTATGATAGCCAAAATAACGCAAAAATCAAGGTTTTCTCCCGGGCCCAAATTGAGACCAAAAAAATTGAAATCTTAAATTTGACATTATCTCATAGGTTCCTTTTCATTAAAAAATAATCAAAAATATTTGAATGTGAGAGCATGGACAAAAATTAAAATCTGTTGATTTGATGTGAAATGACCCTTACCCAGACCTTTAGAGGATCGAATTCCTCAGAAAATTGTGCATGGTTCTCATACAACATAAAATAGTCAAGGAATTTGAAACCACCTCCAAAGGTGTGCGTTTGTTTTTTTCCCCCAAAAATCCTGAAAAGTCCGAGAAAACTTTCTTAACTTGTATTTTAAATAGTCGAAGCTCCCACGAACGTGAAACCATTTTCTATACAACAGAATAAGGCAAGCAAGTTTTTAACAAACTTCGCCACATTAAGGTGTGGCAGTCTCGCTATAGGAGTGACTGTCGCAAAGAGGTCACTCTGGCTAGACTTTGCATCAGCCACACATGCTTCTCCCATCAACATGTTTTAGAGGGAGAAGATGCCCTAGTGTATGCTACATGTAGTGAACCATTGAATATTTCATGTTTTATCTACTTGCTCTAATTTTAATCAGCAATGGTCATTAATTTTTAACCAAAATAATTTTACCCTTCGTGACGTTTTGTGATTCTTTTAACCATGAACTCATTTTTAACTTTTTATTTAATATTACCTTTTCCCACCTCATATGATTTCTTTGGTTTCCTTTCATACATTTTTTAAATTACCTTCAATGCATTTTTACCATTCCAATTTTCTCTCATTCTAAATCGTGTGTATAAACTCACCTTTGGTTCAGAATGGTCCTTGCACCATAAAAATACAACAAACGAATTCCGCAACTGAAATTTAGTCGAATGTTTTGTGATAGGTCAGGGAATTTTGTTGAAAAGATCGGGTGAGGGGGGGACCTGGAGAATTCGGGGAATTTTTTCCTCCAATGCGAGTGTGCACTCAGTTGTGGATCCAACTTCCTACGATAGCATAACGCATTCATTTGTGCGATTAACCCACGTTCAACTATGAGTGGCATGGACCAGATGTTTTTTCACCCATCATCTGGAGTTCCGGCGCAGCATGACCATTGTAGTCTTTGAGCCGTAAAACCACAAACAATAATCCAGGGTTGGATTCCCTTGGCAGTAGAAGTTAACATTCCTTATAAATCCTTATGCAGCATAACCTTTGCTGTCCTTGCACCATAAAAACACAAACAATAAATATGGATGTATTTCCTGTCAGGTAGTTTAAATTGTAAATTTTAGCAAAACCATTACCTAACACTTTGATTCAAAATAGTATCAGATACACCATTAAAAGTACAGCGAAAATCGGTTATAACGACCTTCAAGGGAACCGTGCAAATTCGGTCGCTATAACCGTTAGTCTTTATAAACGATATCTTTTTAAAATCATAATAGCCTATAGTATAGTACACTCTAGAGTTTTATATATTATTTTGATAGTAAAAAGTATAAACTTTTTGGTTTCAAAATTAAATAAAAATATATTAATTATAATGAATTTGATTTCCGTTTATATTACGTTATAGCCAAACTAAATACATAGTACTTTCTTAGTTTTTTAAATTGAAAAAATTGTAGAAAATACTACTAAAGTATATAATGTAGAAAACAAATGTAATAAATAGTATTTATTATATTATACTAATGACTTCGAAACAGTGCCAGTTTAAAAGTTTTGTGAGCTTTGCACTGAAAAAATGGAATGGCCCCTTAAGGATATGACCCTCCTGATATTCAATTAATAAATCACGTGGCTTTTTTTAACGGTTCGTTATCTTCAATATTCAGGTTTAGCAGTAATAAAAATTTCTCGGATATTTGTAAATAAACAAAATTAGAATAACGTATAAATTTTAATAACTAACCCACGTGGTTCTGCTTTATGACTGTCAAGTCGCGTCGTTATATCCGATACGAATTTCCCTGCTTAGAATCTTCGTACACTACAAAATCGTCGTCGTTATAGCAGGTTTCATTGTTATATACAATGTCGTTATAACCGATATATTTAGTATGGAGTAGAATAGCAAACTTCTTGTAAAAATTCTGTTATGAATGATTTTCACTGTACTTGTTTTTATAACTATGTTCTTACGGAAATGTATCCTAAACAGTTCATGTTCTTTTTCAGACCTAATTTTGAAACAGACTGCTTCATCATCGAAGGTATCTGGGAGAACCAAGAAAGTGAAGGAAATCATACCCCTTGCCTGTGTTACAAGATCGGCACAGCGTAAATTGTTGGAACAAAACGAACTTGTAAAATAAAATTACCTCTAATGTAAAGATTTCACTTTTAAAGTACAAGTGAAGTTAATTGTATTTTTTTTTTATTATTATTATTTAATTTGTTTAGTTATATGAAGTTTTTAATCTTTAAACGCTTCTTGCTTTGCTATTTTTATTAAATATTTGAAAAATTGATCGTTGGTGTGGTTTGTGTGTGTTGGATTGCATATAGAGGTGTACAAAATGACACTCTAATAAAACCAATGAATAATTCTATTCAACTACAATACATTTTAAATTTACGTTAAATACTATATTGTTTCAGTAGCTATGCTACTTTTTTCAAAATGAAACACAAATCGTTAGCAAACAACATCAGTCATTGTATAGGTCCTGAATCATTCGTTTGGGAGAAAAATTACGCAATTATGTGTGAAAACGTCTTATTGTAACATGAATAAAATGCAGGAGAGGAGAATGCTACTGGGACAATATTGTGCATAGTATTGTTTATTGATATAAATTGGTTTTTAATCAAATTAATTATAGAGTAGTAGTAGTATTGGAATTCGTTTGTTTCATGCCTGTTTCAGGTAATACTGTGCCCACTTTGGCAATAGGTCAAACTAATCGTGTAACAAAAATATAGATTATTTTCTAGAGTATAAAGTGATTGGTAACACGAAAACATGTTGATTCCAGACTAAGGTGTCCAGAGAATTACTTTATGATGTAGCCTTGAAGTAACCCAGAGTTTCCAAAGCTGCGCCACACCGATAGTCCTGCTTTATTTAGCGCTAAAATGTATATTTTTTGCAAGATTGTGTCATCTCTATCCGAAGATCGAAAATAAACTCTGAAGTTTTTTTATTCGTATTAAAATTGCTAAGTGTAGCAAAATTCACCTTATTGGAATTTTTATTTAACTCTTAAAATGCTATTACTTACAGTATCCACAAGAAAAGGATGTGATACTGGCTAAAATAATTGCAAAGAGCCCACTGTTAGTGTTACCAACTCGAGAGAGAAAACGTTACATCTAGTGAGGAATCAGCTCCCAATGTGCAACCTAGCGAAGTTTTTGTTCACATAAACTGGCAGTAGTGCTGCCAATCTTTGCAGACTTCAAGCTAAATTTAGGGCATTAAAATTGTCAGCATTGACAGAGATTGAGGGAAAATTTCACCCAAGCAGAGTAATTAATCTGTTTAAATATTTTTGAAACTGAATTGGAATCTGTATTATGGGCGTCATTGGCAAAGGGCAGGGAGCTTATCCCCCCACCATTTTAATTCTTAGTAATTTTTATTATTTTTAAGTAGTATATTACATCGCATGTTGTTAATGTAGGGTGTCCTGCCGTCAGGAAATGTACTTGAATTTCTATTGGCTTGGGAATGTCGGGAAATGTACTTGAAATTCATGTTTAGTTTTACAATCTGTCTGGAATTTTTTCTCTTTTTTGTTTTGGTTGGCCACACTGAAGTCCCTTATGTGGATAAAATGCAATGAAAAAAGACAATATTTTTCAAATTGAATAAATGAAAACGTATTAATATATCGCAACTCCAATCTTAGTTTTGATAAATATAACGGAGTTACCAGTCATAACGAGTTTTCAGTTCCCATTACGCCATTATTTATAATCGTATTTCAAAATTATGGAAAATCTCCAAAATGATGCAATTTGTGAATATTTTTGCATTTTAGGTTGTGAACGAGCTTATGCTATGTTTCACGGGCATCTGGTGTCTATATACATAACATCAAAAATTGTTACACACTTGTTTATTTCTTATAAAAGTCAGGGAAATTCAAGTTACCCAAAACATTGCTATTGTCGGACATATACATTCCAGTCATGTGATCTTGTCACCAGCCAGTGTTGCCATTTTCCCCCTGCGAGATTTAACGGAGGTAGCAAGGAAAATTGCCAAAACTAACTGAAATCCGCTAGATTTAGTGATTTTACACTAGATTTGCCAGTTTCCCTTCTCCCCCTTTTGAAGAATATTACTGCAGCTCACTTTTTTTAAAAATCATTTTAATAAACAGCACTAATAAGAGTTAATATTGTTTATTAAAATTATAGATTTAAAATTTAGGAGTCATAAGTTCTGTAGTGAGGTTGAAACTATTGTTATCTGTATTATTTTTTTGAACAATCGGCTGTACAAAGTAATGATTTAAAACAACTTTAAATAAAATTTGGTTTGTAGAACAGGTTCTTCTGCCACGCACGTAGAAAATAGGTGGTTAATTTTGCACAACAGTGTGGATAGGTTCATTGAACGATTTGCAGTGGTGGAAAATATGCTACAATTTCTATTTTCTACTACATCCTGATACAAAAGCGTAATTTTCTTCGGCATATTTGGTGCCATTTTGGCAACAAAAAAAGTCGCCAAGAAATTAATAAACTGCTAGCAGTATAAGATCCAAATAGGAAAATGCTACTAATTGCCTGGCAATGAGATTTTATTGCAAACCTATTGCAAATTTTCCTCAATATAAAGTCTAGATACTTGAGAGTGACATGTATTTTGGCCTTTGTGTTTCACTTGGATTGCTTGGATTCGATGCCATTTATTTATTCTTCATTGGATTCAGACAATAACAAATGAATAAGGTTTGTTACCAATGGTCTGAAAATAAACCCAGGTGATCATTACCTGACATTCTAGAAGCATCATTTTGGGAAGGTGGTCCCCACTCCCATTTTCCTGAGTTACAGTTTTAAAAATTAATAAATTATTAATGCAATGTGTGTGTGAAAGAAAAACAATTTTTTGTATTAAAATATTTAGTTCTGCAATGCTTCTGAGGTGGTAGTGGGGAGGGGCTTCAATGGCAGGTCCGGGACTCATTGGGGAGGTATTTTTTTTAAGTGGGGAAGTTACTCTTATCTCCTCTATGTTTGGGCAGAATTCATTCCACATGTCTTTTCCGGGGCAAAGCATGTTAACCTCATTGTCATCAAAATAGGTGTCGCACCATTCTAGTCCCCCCCCAACCCCCAAAAAAAACTGGTGTCCACCCAAGTTAATTTTTGTCTCTTGTTATCTTGAATGCTTCAATTAAAGTGCACCTGAAAATAATATTTCTTGAGGGAAAAAATTAATTTGAGAAATTTCACTAGGTTTAGCATATAGCGGATATAACTAACATCCCAAAACAAAAACTAAGCTCCAATTTTCTGACGTGTTAAATTCTATTGTTAATGTTTTCGGGTAGGGGTTTGTTTGGTTGTTTTTTTCCAGGGTGACCAGTGACCGGGAATCATTGGGAAATTTTATGAATCTGGAAAAATCAGGGAAATTCATTGTCCAAAACATTTCGATTTATTTATTCCAGGGTGTCTACTCATCTGGAAAAGTCAGAGAAATTTGAAATACAAAGGCCAAAGTCATGGAAATTTGAAATTCATCATTATAATAAATAACTTATTAAAATAATTTTCCTGAACTATGCTTTTCATACCACATTACCTACTGGAAAATTAGAAAAACTTGTACTTTTGACTAAACCTCTTCCAAAAATTACCATTTTGCACCAAAACTAATATAATTTATATAAAATTATTAAGACTATATATTTTTCAGGAGAAAATGTTTGCCAAATATGTAACTAAAACTTGAAAAACAAAAAGTGTTTTTAGCTAAATTATCCAATCTGTAAGTAATTTTGATCATCATACCAATCTCCTTTGCCTTATATATATAGTCATACACACTTTAAATGGAATGGAAGATGAAGCATCAGCTTTGCAATTATATAGTTAAACTGTTTTATAATGAAGTCAAAAAAAAGAGCGTAATGGAAATGTTGCTGTAAATATTTAATTAATGTAAGTTTTTAATGTAAAGTAATACACTTTTTAATGCAGTTTTTGAATTTGTAAATTCACTGTAATTGAGTTATAAATGGCTTTGGGGTTTGCATTAATCGATTTTATGGCCTTGAAACTTATTTTGATTGCGCATATTTTAGTGCATTGCATGTTGTTTACTGTAATTAGTAACTGGTAATCGATTAACATTTGGTCTGGAAACCTGGAAAAGTCAGGGAAGTTTGAAATAGAATTTGGGTAGACACCCTGTTATTCACGTAATTTAATGTCAGCAGTGTGCTAGACAGTGTTGCCAATTTTTCCACATTTTTGTGGATTTAGCAGGACCAAAGTCTCAAATCTAGCAGAAATCCTCTAAATTCACCTGTTTTCCACTAGATTTAATGATTTTTCCCCCTTTTGAAAAATATTGCCGCTGCCAATGTATTTTTTTATTCATTTCAGTTGGCAACACTGAATAAAAACCAGATCTTGTTGGTGTCTTTTAGTGAATAAAATAATATATATCTAATTCTTTTTTTCAGTTGGGGTTGTATATATATTTTTTAAAAAAATTTTAGTAACTTCGATTGTCCTTTTTATGTGACTAGTTTTACCCTTACCTCCGACAAATATGATATCAGAGTTTGTTGCCCGTTGGGAACCCTTCCCCCTCGTCAAAAAATTTCAGTGTAGTCAGGGGTGCAAAATTGTTGTATCTTATTTTCTATGATAGAGCAATTAAAAAAAAAAAAGTTCCTAAAAATTTAACATACGTTTTCTAAATCTTGGGAGGCGCCAGAGCCCCTTCACACCCTCTCTAGTTATGCAATTTATTTAATTTTATAAATTAGTTTTGCCCAGTATCTTTTTTTTTTTTCCAAATATCGATTTATGGGGTTTGAATAAAAATTTAATCAAATTCAAGAATAACTGAAAACATACCTATATACTAATCATACCTCTAAGGGATCTTATCAAACTGGGAATACATTTCTCATTTCACTCAATACATTTCTCATTTCATTCCAAACGTATTTAAATATTAGCTGTTCAGTTACCAAACGTAATTGATCTTAGCAATATTTCATCATTAACTGATCAATTGTTTCTGCTTCAAGCAGAAGAATTTCTAGTATTTTTGCAAATGCATGTAGTCCGACTGTATTATCTGAAGATGAAGGTACCAACTTTAAATTAACTTCAACCTAAATACATGAGGGTAGGTAGCTATTGGCACAATATATTCTGCATTACAGTTCGGACAAAATATAAAAAAATTAACAACTCTCATCAAGACATTTTTATCCATAGCTCATAGAAATGCAGAATGTGAGCGTGGATTTAATGTAAATAAAAGATCGTTGACAAATAGATGCAGCTTCAGTATTAAAAGTGTTAATAGCATGCAACAAATGAAATGCCATGTGAAGAGATTAAATGGAGATGTGAACAATTTGTCAGTGTCTAGAGAACTGTGTAAGGTCCATAAAAGGAGCAGGAGAAAAATGTAGATGAAGGATGACAGAAAAGGAATAAGAAACGAAAACTTGAACAAGAGCAAAATAATTTTAAAGTGAAAAGCAATGGAATTTAAGAAAAAGCGTAAAGTCGTCATAAAAAATGCTTTCAAAAGCTGAGAAGCATACATAAGGAAGATTTATCAGAGACAGAGAGTGGTCAAGTTCTTTTAAAAAGGCAAAATCTTAACATTAGAAAATATCTAACCAAATTAGAAGAGCACAGGAAAGTTAAATTATTACAAAGTGTCCAAACTGTTACGACTGAATCCTTAAAATATTATATTTGGGAATTGAACATGTAGCTTACGTTCTTTAAAATTAAAGTGGGTTTTTTCCATGTTAAGTTTGTTTTTATTAGATAATTTTCAATATTCTTATATGTCTAGTACTGTTAATATGAAGTTTTCAT
>QLNU02000356.1:25694-37290 GCA_006491805.2 Dysdera silvatica | reverse complement strand
GTTTTAATTGTTTGCAACCTTATGTCAGTTCGATCTCATTACAGTAACTTTTTCAATAGCTTAATCTTATATCTGCAAATGCTGTAAGAGTAACAATTTTCATTTAGTAGATTTCGATGTAAGGTTGTTGGTAGGCGCGATATATTGTAGCTATTCTAGCAAGTCTCTATTAAATATTTCAAAGTAGAATAATGAACTCCAAACCATGTATATGACATGTTATCTCATACAATAAATATTTAATAAACATAATATATTATTCGTCAAATATTTCATAAACTACACTATCGTAGTATAGTTCATGAAACATTTAATAAACGCTCTCAATATAATATTATAACGATGAAGAGATAAAGAATTTAAGCCTTAAAAGCAATTAAACAAAAACAAAAGACATAGCCTTCAATTTTATGGAATGTGTTTTTCAATGCAGAGGCGTAGCTAGGATGGGTTGCCAGCGCCCAGGGCAAGGCACGAATTGCGCCCGCTGTGTAACCCGTTAGCATTCCCTTCCACATGTCCAATATTGAAATTTTGCTCCTCCCCACGTTACGCCACTGTTTTAAACATGAATTAGTTTTACGTTAGATCCAAGCCACCCAAATAAGTTGACTGTGTTTGTCAAATAAAACTCAGGATAATTTATTTAAATACAGAATTTATGTACAAAAAATTATTAGTGGAACAATGGAAAGTGGAATAGCCAAATGCGAAAAGTGTATGTGAAGACAATACGATATGGAAACCCTAGATTTTATTGACGAAGAGGAGAGGAATAATTTTAGTGCATAACTGCGTGTTGAATATAATGTTTAAAATATCTAATATATAGATCCAACAACAATTACTCCTGATGTAGTCGACTGCTGCTGATGCGTCCGGAAAGCCGAGGACCTTTTCATTGCTATTTTACCAGTGTTTAACCTTTTTATGTAATCAAACAACAATGTCAATCAATCAACGTTTATTGGCGTAGTGATACCAACGCCGATGGTATGGCGTGATTAGATGGTGAAACGTTCGAAAGAAAATAAATATTTCTGCCTTCGGTGGGACCTGAACCCACGACCTTCCACTTGCCGGGCGGAGGCTCTACCCACTGAGCTACGAAGGACAATATATACTCTCTTTACGAACGTATATATATTGTTGCCAGTTATTTCGCAGAATGGTGTAGTACATGGACTACTATTTAAACCAAATTGCAAAGAGACTGGTATTAAATTGATCGAAATGCACGTTGCAGCATATGTATTTATTTTATATAAATCGAACACTACGCAGATTAAATCAAACAACAATGTCAATCCATCAACGTTTATTGGCGTAGTGATACCAACACCGATGGTATGGCGTGATTAGATGGTGAAATGTTCGGCAACAGTATATATACGTTCGTACAGAGATTATATATTGTCGTTTGTAGCTCAGTGGGTAGAGCCTACGAACGCACAAATAGTTATTTTCTTTCGAACGTTTCACCATCTAATCACGCCATACCATCGGCGTTGGTATCACTACGCCAATAAACGTTGATTGATTGACATTGTTCTTTGATTTAATCTGCGTAGTGTTCGATTTATATAAAATAAATATCTAATATTAGGTTCATTTTAATTCTATGATTTTCGTTTAGAAATTTATTGAAGTTTAAAAACACAAATAAAAATGTTTAATTCATTATTTTATCATTTAAAACTCAATTCATATTTACAGGTCTTTATTATAATACCTCAAATTTTTATCGCAATCTTTTCTGTGAATGGATTACGAGGATCAAGTTCTCAGTTTAACAAAGAAAACACAGAGTTTTTAAGATTTTTTTTTAACGTAGGCACTCTGCAATGTAATATATTTTGAATAACGACTTTCCAACTTCTAACACCGTCGGTAAAATGCGATTTGTCCAATTCCGCTAAATAAGCTGTTGTCTCAGCCTGTAACTAATCATTTGAAGTGGATCTTCGTCCGGCATGCCATTCCTCAGGTTTGGGAAGAGGAGGTAATCACTGGGAGCCAAATCCGGCGAATACGGCGCATGTGGCAGCATAATGTAGGTTATAGAATTTTGCAGCAACAACCCGCGGCGTGTGTGCAGGGCCATTAACCTGATGGAAGAGCACTTTCTTTTTGTCCAGACATGGACGTTTAGTCTGAATAGCACCGTGTAATTGGTCTAGTGGTGGGGCATAATACTTCTCTGTGATGGCAGTGTTCTGCTATCTTTCAGGTGGTCATACTATGAGCACCACGCCATAAGAATCACAGAAAACCGCAACCATGACTTTTTCTGCAGATGAGACCGTTTTCGCTTTCTTTGGGGCACTTTCATCTGAGCTCATCCACTGTTTGGACTTTTGCTTTGTCTCTCGGGTGTAATGGCAAATCCATGTTTCTTCTACTGTTGTAAAACGTCAAGGAACTCCCTGGAAGTGTGTTTAAATAAGTGTAAACGCCCTTGAGAAGTGTTCACACAGAAGCATTTTGAGTCTGCTATTAACAAACGCGGCACCCATCGAGCGAAAAGCCTTTTCATACACAAAACGTCGTGTAAAATGGAGTGGACACGTGCTGTCGAGGTGTTTGCAATGTCAGAAAGGTCGTGTACCTTCAATCGATGATCATTTAATACGATATTGTGAATTTTTGTGAAGATTCCGTTAGTCGTAACGGTTTTTGGGCATCCCGAGAATTTACCTTTTAAAACAAAATACTTTTTAATAGTTCGAACTTCAATTTTATCCGTTTTCTAGAAAATGCAAAACTTGCTTGTTTTATTTGCTCGCCACACGATCAGCCAAACGTACGTACTTGCAATTTCGTAGCACACCATGCATGGTAAATATCATCGTTGTTTGGTCATATTGCCACTATCTATGTGTTAGACCGGGAACTTTACAAACCACCCTCGAAATCTTCGGATTAACCGTTCGGGATTATGACCGGTTAAAAGGGAGTCCACTACATCGAGATTTAAAAGTTTGTTTGTTTGGCTTTTTTATGGCGCAAGAGCATCTGGGCTATACTGCGCCAAATATAACTGCGCCGAGATTTAAAAGTAAAGCGTTCAAGAACATTAATTCTCTATTTTTAATAATTAGTTAATGATTACATATTAAAAAGTTTACTCTCGCTTATCCGGCATCCGACTCCGCCTTAAAAGAGGCGGAGTCGTGTGACGTCACAAGAGAAGGTTGTTCCTTGTGACGTCACAAGCGAGAGATCTACTGAAGTATTAAACTACTTTTTACGCAACTCTCGGTAATTCGGCACTCTTCTATACAAGGGATAGCCGGATTAACGGGAGGCCACTGTATATTAATTACTAATTTTCATTTAATTTAGATCGGCTTTGGGTTCGTTTTACAGTATACATACGCTCCCTATAACATGAAGGTGTGGATCGACAAACAAGCTTTTGAGACTTTTAAACCTACGTCTTTTTCTTTCTTTCTTTCTTTCTTTTCTTAAAAGAAAAAACGGATTGCCAAGTCACTAACCTCTCGCGATTTTCGTCCGCGAACCAGTTTTCCTTTGCGGTTGAACTGAGCTGTTTTTCATTATATTTTCACTGTTATATTCGCCACCCCCTCTTTTCATCACTGCCCCCTTCCCTTGTTTGCAACGTATTTCAACGCCGGAACAAAACGTTTATAAATTATCGTCCTTTGTTAAAAATAATTGCGATTAATGGGCCATTACAAAGGCGAATGAATTCGTTTCTGCAAGTTCCATTGGCTACAGAATCGTTTGGCAAATGTTACCGTTACAAAGGTGATGCCACAACTCCTTGCCTTTAAATCTCTCACTCACACAAATGTCTCTCTTTTTTTTTACCTCTACTCTCCTTTCTTACAAATATTTACGCTGGAAACCCTTTGTGCAGACGAGAGAAAGTGGGTAACACAGATTTTTTTATAATATTTATTTTTTCCATAGGAATATGACTAAATGGAAGCTGGTAGAACAAAATGTTAATGGTATTCCAGGGTCATATCTGGTTGGTTAAATTAAAAGCGCTGATGATCAGTGCTTCTAAAAATGGATCCATGGAATACAGCGATGCCTTCGGCATCCACCTTTCCACCTTCTCCTGCTCCACTATTTTGTTGCACAGCTTCCTTCCTAAAGACAGGCGGATAACAGCGCCGTTATCGGCGGCCACCCTTCCCAACTTCCTAAATTCTCTCTCTTTCTCAACCCGTCTAATTTCTTAACAACAATCGTATATTATGTTGGCATATAGTGATCCCCGCCCCACTCCCGATTCTTATGAGACAAAGCGAGGTTCCGTTGTCGGAAACGCGTCACGTCATCTGGACGTATCGAAATTTCTTTAAAAGGCACAAAGTCCGAAAAGACTTGAGTCCCTTAGAGATGGCACCCCTGTATCCAACTTAGACACTACAGAAAATCGCTGACAGGTTCAGGACCTGATTACATGAATAGTTATGTTTATAGACAATTTATTGGACTATTTTCGTAAGAGAATAAAAGCGTCGATGACTAAAAACTTAATCGAATTAAAACATCGTTTGATTCAGCATGGCCAGAACTATCCATTTACCACGACACAATGCCACACTTAGTTAGCGCGTTACCACTGCATCACCGCAGGACCCAAAAGCAAACTTAGTGGACATCACCGACAAAGTAAAGATGCATGTAAATTATTTAAGTAAAGTAGTTAAGATAAAACTTACCATCTATAAAATAATTATAAGATATAGTTTTGAACGGAGCTGAAACGTTAAGAGGTGTCATACATTAAAGAAGATGTCAGAGGAAGGGAGAATCGCCCCAGGAAACTATGACAGGTGGCAGTGGCGTAGGCAGGAAGTTCATAAGGGGGAGGGGGTTTAGGCTTAATGGGAGGGGTTACAGAGCTACAACTCATATATTCCTATGTTAAATATACAAAATTTCATTGCGATGGGGGTTACAACCCCCCAAAATCTTCCTGGCTGCACCTCTTACAGGGGGTATGGGTGAAAATTTTAGAAAAACAATGATGAGAGTGCGTGGTAAAGAGAAGCTTCAGACTGTGAACAACAATGATTGAACATGTCCAGGTCCTTCGAAAACCGTAGCACCAAGAAATTAAAAACGAAATATTTAAAAATATAATTACTTTTATTTTTAAAAATATTGCAAATCTTTTTTTAAAAGTTATACTTAATATTCAAAGTCATACTTTTCTTTTTCGAAAATTAAAAAATGCGATCAAGTGTTGATGAATTTACTTATCATCGGATCGGCATTTCCAAAAGAAAATAAATAGTGTTAACAATTTGAGCCATGGTTTCATAACACGCCTCGACATTCCATACACCTACCATGGAACGCAGTACCGATAACGAATTAAAGGTCTTTGAAAAGAACGTGATATGTCTCACCTGCGCTGTACAAACGAAACAAGTTACTTAAATTTACAAGCTCTTCCCGAAGCTGCTTCGGAGATTAGCCTATTTGGCCTTCGCGTTCTTTATGGGCAGCTGTTGAAGAGAAAACTGTGCTTTTCTAATTTCCACAAACGCAGTTCATATGTTTGGGGACAAGATGGATATCCACAAATTGTGCGCCGTTACCACGTAAGTTCACTCATGGATTATCCTTTCAGTTGCCGTTGTATAAAAGCAATTGTCCATAAGGAGAGGTCTGTCCCCCCCTCATCGGCACCCAAACACGCCCCTGTTATCCCGATAAAAAAGGGGGATATTCGTAAACATATGGCAGTTTAGGAGGCATTATAGCGGTATAGCATTGGACTAACTTTTAGTAGAGCTAACTTGCAAGTGCAATGTGCATTGTAATCTAATTGCAAATACGATGCTCGGTGCAAGTATAATTTGCAAATGCAATATTTAGTGTAACTATAACTTGCAAACGCAGTGCTCGGTGCAACTATAACTTGCAAATGCAATATTTAGTATAACCATGACTTTAAAATGCAGCGTGCGGTGCAACTATAACTTGCAAATGCAATATTTAGTATAACCATGACTTTCAAATGCAATATTTAGTATAACTATAATTTATAAATGCAATATTTAGTATAACCATAACTTTCAAATGCAGCGCTCGGTGCAACTATAATTGGCAAATACAATATTAATGTAAATATAACTTGCAAATGCAATGCTTTGTGCAACTGAAACTTGCAAATGCAATGCTCAGTGCGATTATAACTTGCAAATGTATTATTCTGTGCAACTAAATTTCAAATGCAATACTCAATACTGAAATAATTGCAAATATAAGGTTCAGTATAGTTAAATTGTAAATGTAATGCGCAACTAAATTGTAAGTACAGTGAACTCTGTATATAGCGTTATTTTCCGCAGCCCTGAGTGATATAGAGTGTACCTTGGTACCTTGGGGTTTACCTTGTCTGTAACGATAAAACACCTGTAACGATACTTTTTTCCCGGTATTTAAAGTATTCTTATAGACAGATTTCTTATTGTACAATGTCCAGTGCAACTAAATTAAAATTATAATACTCAGTATACCAAATTGCAAATACGGTGTCCAATACAGCGAAATTGCGAATGCAATGTTCAGTGTGCTTAAATCGCAAATTTAATGCTCCGTACATCTAAATTGCAATTGTTTGATGTTCAATATTCCATGCGTTATTGCAGAATCGATGCTGTCGATCTCCTGCATAACACGACCACCTCTTAAAACAAAACGCTGTTTCTGTAGAACAATAGATTATTAAATAAATGGGGGAAAATATGTAAAATAGGTGAATGTAGATGCATACGGTGATACCTCTCGTAAGGGACATCTCTATTTAAAGGACAATTGCTCTGGTCTCCAGTATACGTATGTATCAGCACATGTACCTTCGAATAACGGACACCTTCATTTAAGGGACAAAATATCCGGATATGTCTTATTGAGAGTCAAGATTTTAATTTCTATTTGCTTTTCAGAAACTGGAGGGTAAAACAAGACGATGGTAGCTCAGGCACAGAACGATGAATGGGAGACACCCCCATCAAGAAATGGAAGCACCCTCTCATTGGATTACAGGCAGCAACCTCCCGCAGTTCGGACTCCACCGTCGTACTTCGATGCCGTTCGGAGCCGCCACTCCCTTTCGCAACCAGACTCCGTGAAGACAGAGAAACCCCCGAGTCCTCAACATGTGAAATACAACAGCCTTCCAAGGTAAGAAACCATGGCTGCTGCACTTTGATGCAACGTGACCTTTGTTGACCTTCAGCCATCAAAATCCGACTAACGCAAGTACACTTACGTATAATAGTATGAAATGAACAGTTGCTGATAAAGTTAATGCTTCGATTTAACCTTTCGTAACAAAGGCTATGCGCCACATTCATAGGAAAGACCCGCTGACCATTTTCCCTCTTGTTTCAAAAACAAGGTTTGAGTTTGAGTAAACCCAGCTATGGCGTATTATTTCCGCGGCTAGTTTAGCTACCGTGTGAGTAATACAATACTCCGTTGCAACTTAAGAATATACCAGGGTTGCTATCGACGACCGAATTACGACAAGTAACCCTCCGCCACAAAGTAAATAGTTCTAGCCTTACACATTCTGTCTTGGAATTTCCTGGCCTTGAGAAACCAGTCTTTAAAGTAAACCCGTTGCTAAGGGAGGTTTTGCTTCCTGCAGTTCTGGCGACTCTTCGCTAATACTACGGCGATTTTTGAGATCGTTAGAATCAAGAGACTCACGAGCTCTTGGCGTAATTTGGCTCTGCTGTATATATATTTGGCTAGAAATTTTTTAGCACGGATGTATTTTCGGTACTCCGGCCCTTCCCAGGTCTTTTCTTACATTGCAAAGGAGTATAGGTAACCAAAGTTTACCAGAATTTTCTACAGATTCGAGCAGCGCCGTATTTCCCAATAGGCTATAGACTAGGGCGGCAAAATTTTGTGTATTGAGTCTGATATAACAAAATCAATACCATATGATATAATTAGAAGAAAGCTAGACATTATGCATTCCATTTAAGTAAGTACCAGCGTTCGATGGGCTTTTATTTTTTGTTAAAATTGAAATTTATTTCAGTAAAATTGAATTTGATTTATTATTATATACCAAGAAGAGATAATACTTCAATATAAGTTAATATTGTTTAATGTTTATGTTTCAATTTATGAGTTGGTTTTTCGGCATATTTATTATCGACACAAAAGTTTTTGGCGTATATTGAATGTAGCATTTTTTATATTCCTACCACTGATTAGGGAACGGACGGGTAGGAAGGGGCGGCAAAGTGGTAAATCCGCCCATAGATCCGAGCCGCAAGGATACGAATTTCTCGAAAAAATTTAGATTTTGGCGTAATATGACCTTGTGTACCCTTTCACCGTAAAATAATACCATTGTACCAACGAACATAGGTTCAAGCACTTAACTGGTTTTCTTGTTCTTTTTTTTTAAATATAGATTCGTCATTCTTTAGTGCACCCTTCATCCGAATTATTTCCGTATCAGGACCAAGAAAGGTTCTTACTATCCATGGGCCGGGATAAGGGGGAAGGGCTTTTCATCAACGAAAACGTAACAGTCCTTGTGTACATGTTTATAGATAGGATAAGATTGGGGCAATTAGTGGCGCAGATATTTTTTAAGGCCCTTAGGCAAAAAATTCTCTTGGGGCCCCTATTTCTATTTAAATAAGGACCCTAAAATGAAGTGAAGGCTTTCCGGTGTACTAGGATCCGTAGGTCCTGCTTTCGTTTTTTCTGTACCACAGATACTCCTCTGAATGCAATTGATTGGACGTCTCTGAATGCAATTGATTGGACGCCTCTGAATGCAATTGATTGGACGCCTCTGAATGCAATTGATTGGACCTGAGGTTCTCGAACTTTTATTCCCGCGTACCCTTTCGTCCTACCCGAGTATGTTAGCGTGCCGACTGATAAGAATGTGACATAAAATGTACCAGTGCCATTGTACAGATAAGGGACAAGTAGCATTCCTTCATAATTTTAGCCAATGCATAGTTGCACATTTAATGAGATAGGTGAGCTTGGCTCTTTTCAGGAAGTAAATCAGTTCTAGGATCCATTTCAGAGACACACACACACACGCATATCATTTTCAATTGACAGTTTTGGTGGCATTTGGTTTTGATCGTACACATTGTTGAAAAACCTTGTTCGCAACGATAAGAGTTGATGGGAAGAGCAAAAGACAATATGAAAGGAATGAGGCGAGGGGGGAACAACTCAGAAAGCAAATTGCCTCTTTCCATTTTGGAAAAATGACAGAAGGGCTATGAACTTCAAATCATAAAATGTGGCAAATTATTAACTAGTTCGTGTACCCTTCGATTTTCTCTCGCGTACCCCCAGGGGTTCGCATACCCCGGTTTGAGAACCCCTGAATTAGACTAAACTACTTTACCGCGAAAGTGATATTGACAAGCTTACTTGTTACAAATGTGCCGAACGCATCGTTTAGTGAAGGAAACGATGAACGATTTTTCCCATCAATCATGAACGAGTCGACTAGTTTAGTGAGTCGGTCTTTGAACGAGTTGACACATCGCTATTATAAATAACTAGGGACGCCAGCTGGAAGAAAATACTGGCGGGCGCCTGAACGAAAAGGCCCAATGGGCCGCCGAGTGCAGAGCTGGACTTAAGACGATTTGACTAATGGTACTGAATTGGGCCCCGCGCTTTTTGTAGAAGAATAATCATTTTTTTTTATATATTTATATATGCCGGCTCATGCAAAAGGAAACTCCGCAGAAGCGACCCAAATTGAGCCATGAACCGGCTTGGGCCGACCCTGATCAAATGAATTAACCAACTACAAGAAAAAAACGAAAAATAATAATTAATATATTTTATTGTCCAATTTTGAGAGGGTTCGATATTGTATTGAGGGACGGAACCCCTTAAAAGTTGGCGCTTTCGCATAGGCGTAGAATTATATGGGACCCCAATAATCTGAAAAATTGCGATTTTGCATGTAATGTAATGTGTAAACGTACATAAAATGCTTACCCCAAAAATTTTGAGAACTGTACACGGTGATGCACGTCTGTATGCAACAATGTATTGGGAGACCAAAACAGCTACATGTCACTATCACTATGGTTATTATTATATAAAATATCAATATACTTATTATTTCAATTATTATTGGACCTCTGTTAGGTATTATAAATCTCTTTTCCTCCGTTTTTTAATGAGTTCTTCCGTTTCGTATCACTCTTGTTCTCACACTCTTGTTCTGTTAGCCGCCCGATACCATCACTGTACATATATTTGTATTTCTTAATATGTAATCAGGAAAATTATTAAATCTTCATTAATTTTTTGAGCCATTAAGCGTTTCTGTTTTAATGACAATGCCTTTGCCTCTTTCTTTTCTTGCCTCTATCTCTCTCCTTTTTTTTTTTTTTTCTTTCTTTTTTTTCATTCCTTTTGTCACTTTCCTGACCTTCCTTTGACCTTTGTCATCAACTGTCCTTTATTCTGTTTCAAATACTGATGTAAAAATGGTCTTCATTTTGGTGACAGGTCAATACTTTTTTGTGATATTCGCCAAAATAGTCCCACCCATGAGAAAGCTGTCTGCGTCTGTTAACACTTTCGCAGGTTAGTTTGTGCACTCGTTAACTTGTTTCTGCATGGATGTGGCGTAAAGCATTAGGCAGTTTAATTGGTCATTTAGTTCCAAAAGCGAAACGCACGCACAGTTCGATTTTCTTCAGCCAATTGGATTGATTTTACTCAGAAGTAGGCGGTACCTTTTTTTTTTTGGACGATTACAATGCTAAAATAACTAATCCTGACGTGAGATCTATCCAACTGGATGGGGGGGACCTGCGCATGCGTTTCGCTTTTCAAATTAAACAATGAATTAAAATGCTTAGTGCTTTGCACTACACCCATGAAGAAACAATTTTTCTATAATTCGTTTTAAACTAAACTGCGAAGGTGTCAACAGATGCAGACAACTTCCTCATTGATTGAACTATTTTGGCGAATATCACAAAAGGTATTGACCCGTCACCAAAATGAAGATCACTTTTATATCCCAACATTGTCCCAGGAATACCGCTATGTAGTTTTTATCCGAGGATTGCTGAACACCCTGTATATTATCTAGTACTTCGTATTATATTTAGAGACGCATTTACTAATCTGTGCATTCTTTATAAACAAGTAGATATGAGTCACTTTATATACAAGTGGATATGAGTCACTTTATATACAAGTGGATATGAGTCACTTTATATACAAGTGGATATGAGTCACTTTATATACAAGTGGATATGAGTCATTTTATATACAAGTGGATATGTCACTTTATATACAAGTTACGTTTATAGTGGTAATTAAAAACAAGAAATAATGAGAAAACATGTGCTGAATATATCTTGAAAAATTGTACTATGATTAATAATACATATTAATACTACTATCTATTAGTACTACATATTAATACTACTATCTATTGGTACTACATATTAATACTACTATCTATTAGTACTGCATATTAATACTACTATCTATTAGTACTGCATATTAATACTACTTTCTATTAGTATTACATATTAATACTGCTGTCTATTAATACTACTATCTA
>QLNU02000356.1:8345-20500 GCA_006491805.2 Dysdera silvatica | reverse complement strand
CTGCACATGGCCCCAAGTCCTAACCCTCGTCCCATGTTTTAGGGGCCGGAAACTTCCATTGCAACATAATATTGCAAGGAGATCGTCAGCGTTTCTTAGCTGGGGGGTCTTTTTTATATAACTACTACGTACATACGCAGAGATGAAGTTTCTTATTTTAAAGTCATGCGAGAAAAGTGTTAGAAACATGTTGATTTCAAATAGCCATACATCCACATTTTATGAAAAAAAAACTGACAGCATCTCGATTTTTCTCGACTGTTAACATTTTGAGTAAACCGGAGGTGGGGGTGCTGACCCAACCGTCTGGATTCATACACCATGTGAACTTTTTTTTTTAAATACATTGTCTGCTATCTTCTGTCATGGCCCAAAGCTCTTTAATCATCTTTGTCCAGGCTGGGAAAGGTATCACTGATGTTTTGAGGCTGATGACATTCTGTATATGATTGGAAGGAGAAAGTTTTACGACCATTCGTGAAAAACGAAGTGCAGTTGGGGAAATGCAAAGGAAGAGGGTTGAACGTTTTCCGGTCGGTTCGAAAGTCAGAGAAATGAATAGGTGTAGGTGTATTGCCTGATCAGTGAGTCAGTTGTTGACCATCTGTCAAGACCTTATTCTAGAGCCGCGAGTAACACTTTCTGCCTTTGGATATTTTATATTTTGTGCTTAGTATATTAAATACAAAATTTCTATTGGCATGTAGCATTTAGAGTTAATGAAGAAGACGACGTGGAAAAAGAATATACTGATACCTTTCGGCATAACGGTAAGAAATACTATTTATATTGTTACTACTATTCTTTATTGCATAGAGTTAGAAATCGGCACGGGCCATGGTCCATTTCACTAGCGGGCCGGGCCTCAGGCCTAAAATTTCATTTCAAATATGGTCTTGAGTGGGCTGGTTTTCTGAAAATTAATTGGTATATTCATTCAGCGGTCTGTAATGGGCCGAAATATTTTTAAAAGTTATAAAAAGATTTTGGCCTTTTAAATGAATTTTAAGTTGTTTTTTTACTTTAGATTTTTTCCAAAAAAGGCTTATTGGGGGACTTGGTGTAAATTAATGTAATTATGAGATTAATTTGGTATAATTATCAATTAAGTGTTATGGTCCAAAGTAATAACTTTTTATTGACTAATAAATTGGAAAAAAGAATGCAAAATAATTTTCAGACTTATATAAAACCTAAAAAATTTGCACCATATAAATAAGAGGGTCGTGCAGCCCCCACGGAAGCGTTTTAAAAATTCTTGGCGACTTAAACATATGCCGATTTTTTTTTACATATTTGGTGCATGTTAAAATTTATAACTTTATTGCTAATATGCAGTTTTCAAATTTTCTAAACAAAAGATATGAATTCATAAAAAAGTTCGAAGGTCAAGATACTGCATCATATATTTCATAATAATATACCTTCAGTTTGAAGTATGTTATAAAAATCCATAATTCAACAACGAGTTCTCACGAATATAATACAAATAATTATATTTCGTTCTGAATAAAAATATCAAATAACTACTTATTGTTGACATTTCATGTTGAGAGTCATAGCTTAGATCATATAAAGGATAGACAGAGTGGCCCTATGTTAACGGCTGCTATCCGAGCGATTATTCATCACGTGGGGTAAACACGTCATTAGTCACGTGAAGAAGTCCAACTAACACGTGAAGAACTTCCTAGGAAAATTCACTTCATTTTTCTTGTGTTTTAAAACGATCATGATTCGATATTGGGTTGCATATAATTGCAAGGAAAGGCGGCATTTACTTATTTCACAGAACAGCTTATTAATGGTGGTTTTTTTTTGTTTTGTTTTGTTTTTCACATTGTAAATGATTGATTCCTGTTATCACAAACATTTCCACGTCAACCGTATGATTCATAGAGGCGTCTTTTTGAAGAATTTCTCTTTCCTATGAAAACTTCAACCTCTAAAGAAAGAAAGTCAACCTCTAAAGAAGCTCTAGAAAGCATTAACTGAAAGCTATGCATTGAAACTTCCGGAACACCTCAGATTGTGGCAGTACATGTACATATTACATGTGAGTCGTATACATTTTCCTATAAATTGAAAGATGCTCTACAATTTTCTAATTGAAAATATTTCCTCATCTTCATTAACTTCTTCACTTCGTCACCATGGCGCTGCTGTTCATCTCATCTGATAGTGTATAGTCATTTTACTATACCAATACCTAACTTCTGTTGCAATACCTGTCTTGGTTCAAGTTATTTGCCGCTAGGACTTTCCTAGAAACCCTGTATAACAAAAATTACCTACTTACTACGTCTCTGTCGATTTTATATAAGAATCATAGAAAAATGTGTAAATTATGGTATACGACATCGCATCGAGTGACTCAAAAATAATGACCCTATGGGATTTTAAGCTGCATTGATTCTTGAAATTATTTTAAAACTATTTCAATTGTGAGAGAAATATGAGCGATACACTCCGAAAAACAATATTTAAAAACAAATTACAGACAAACGCAATTTAATTTGAGCTGGAGATACATTTTTACAATTGTTTAGGTGGAAAATCAAGCGTCCACCATCGTCAGAAAAATTGTCCAGACTAACTTGTTGCCACTAAATCAAAAACGAAAAAGTGAAAAAGGCGAAAAAAGGTAACATAACAAAAAGCCTGATTGTGTCGCCATCTATTGTGCAGAATGCTAAGTAAACGGAAAGGGAACAATTATTGTTGGAAGAAGAAATTATGTTGATTGAAAGAGAGGTTTGTAACAAGAGGGGAAAAATTGTTCTCAGATGGCTCGTTGACTATTGTACAGGAATTACTGAAGATATGGAAGGCCTCAAAAAAATTTAGATCTGAGGGTGAACAGACTTTTTCAATTATTTTTGCATCGGCAAAACAGAAACGATGGCCATGTTTCCATAAGTGTTTTGCAATGGCCGATTTTTCAAAATCTTGTTTGTGAACGTACGATTGGTGCTCTTTGAGTCTGAAATGCAGGGCTCTACGTGTTTGGCCAACGTAGGACAATCCGCATTCACAGTCTATTTTATAAATGCCAAAATTATTGTGGTCAGGAATCTGGTCTTTTAGTTGGGTAACGCCAAGTTTGTTACCTGGCTTGAAAATAACGCGGAAATTAAATTTACGGAGGATGGAGGAGATTCTAGGTGAAAGATTCGGCATAAACGGAATGCAGATCGTTTCTTTGGTGGGAGCCGTTTCTTGACACAAAGTGGATGTGAACTTGGGAACTCTGGATAGTTTCTTTACTGCGAGGTCGATCACCGACGGATGATATCCCCGGTTTGAGGCGATGTTGCGTAAGTGTATAAGTTCTTTAGAGAGCGCTTGTTCGGAAGAAGACAATTTGAATTCTTAAACCAATTCGTAAACCAATAAAAAGCACTAATTTTCTGGGAGTGTGGATTGGCGGAGGTTTTGTGAGGTAGTAGACAAATAGAGTTAGGTTTTCTGAAAACACTGGTTTGGAAATCCGTTTCCGAACGAGTAACCAACACGTCCAGGAAGGCCAATGTGGAGTTGTACTCCTTTCAACGGTAAATCGAATATGGAGTCTATGGTACATAGACTATAGAACTTCATAAATCTGCCATAGCACAACATAGTTGGAATACCGGGCACAGGTTTGCGTTTTCCGATGCAAAAATCATCGCTAAAGTTGTTTCGCCTTCAGATCTAGACTTTTTCGAAGCCTACCACATTTTCATCAGTAGTGACTTTGTGGTTAATGACCCTTGTGTCAATAATTTTTTGCCTAATGTGTATAAAAAAGCTATTCACCTCCATTTAATATATTCTCCATAAATATAGATGTCAGCACGGGTTCATATGCGTAAGAAAGTCTCTTCACCTCCATTTAATATGTTCTCCATAAATATAGATGGCAATATGTGTTTATACGCCTAGTGCGGTAAAGTTTACCTTCACTTTTGTAACTGGATTCGACAAAGGCAGTCATTCACTGCCGAAACGATCGTCATCCACCTAATTAAATAATTTTAACTGTGGTAGTCGTGTTTAAATAGTTTATTATAGTTTCAGCACAGTGTTTCACGTTACTAACTAATTACCAGCTAAGCTTTGGGCTTCCCTTTCAAATAAAAACTGACGTGTATTTGCTCAAAATCATACCTTAGAACCAAGGTTATTAAGGTGGGGTGTTTTTAAATGATCACTCTGCATGTCCACCCGTTTGTTTCTAAATCCACTTTTGATTTCATTTAGTTAACGTCATGGTCTAAAGAAAACTTCCTTACAATCAAAGTTTTAGGAACTGATTTATTGTTTGCTATTTTATTTTTTGTAGCGGATTCATAAGTACACCATATCCACATGAAAAAGTATTCGGACACCACAATTTTTTGGTATGAATATCATAATCATGGTAATAAACAGATTGCGGAACCACCTTCTCTGTACATGATAGCTGTAATACGTTGAAACGTACTCTCAAAAAATCTATGGTAGGCGTTAAGGAATGGTTTGCCGTTCATCCTGCCTATATTCTAGATGGGAGTGAATAGTGCCTGTAGTGTCTGATTTCATATTGGTTGTTCCAGTTTGTCCCGAAGGTATTTTGTTGGATTAATTGAGATTAGGATTCTGAGCAAGTCCCTAGTCGGGATTTAATTTCAAGGGGGGGTTCAAAAATTTTTACCGCATGCATCGATAAAATCACAGTACGCAAGGCTGTAGCCAAGTCCCATTAAAAATTTAGTTTCGGGGGCCGGTCCCTAAGATCTCCTCCCCCCCGTGGATACGGGCATGGTTCTGAGAAAACCAATCTAATAATGCTACCTCGTTTTTTCAAGAAACGATTTCTTTACACACTATGTAAGGGTCAGTGTATATCACCAGAATGTTCGATCGTGTTGTAGGATAAAAGTTCACATTTTTCTACTATGGCCATATTCCTGGTATGAACAAATGGTTTAGGAAATCAAGGGTACACTTCGGAGTTTATGATTGATGATACAAAAGTTCATGTTTCTATGGACAGATTTGATGATACAGGAATTAATGATGGTATTGCCAAATGTTATATTTGGTGATGCAAGAATTCATGATGGTATTACCAAAAGTCATATTTGGTGATACAAGAATTCATGATCGGAATGGAAAACTTCATGATTAGCGATACAAGAACTCACGATTACTGATAAAAGAATCAAACCTCACCTACAAAAAGCAACTCCAAATAATTATTGACTGTCCGCTGAATTTCACAGCCTAATAGAAACAGCCCGAAAAAGACGTCTTGCGCTATCGTCCAATCTAAACGAGTTCATCAGACTAGAAGATTTGAAATGTCATTAACCATTTTAAACAACAACTTTCCAATTATATGCAGCTCAGAAAAGGCATGGAATATACCAATCCTATCCAGACATTGCATTAACTATAGTGATTTGTGTCTTGTGTGACTCAGAACTCCACCGTAATAACCGAAACTATGCTACTCCGCTGAGATAGCCATGGTACTGTCTCCTCCATGGCGAGTTTCCGGGGGTTGAACTTCTACTGAGCTACGAACGACAATTCAATCCCTTTACGAACGTATATATATATATATACCGTTGCCAGTTATTTCGTAGAATGGTGTAGTGGAAGGTCGTGGGTTCAGGTCAAAGCAGAAATATTTATTTTCTTTCGAACGTTTCACCATCTAATCACGCCATAACATCGGCGCTGGTATCACTACGCCAATAAACGTTGATTGATATTGTTGTTTGATTTAATCTGCGTTTCGCTTTCTTTTTGGTTTTACGGCTCAAAGACTACAGTGGTCATGCTGCGCCGGGACCTACTGTTTTCCGAGGAATCCGAACCTCTTAAGGCCTGGGGAACCAAACCCCGGACTACAGTGAGCAGTGCGATCTTTATGAGATCTCTGAGTAAGCGTTCTTTTTGCACTGCTGGGAGTCGAACCCGGATTAGCCGCGCAATAGGAGAACGCGTTACCACACTGCGCCACCGCAGGGCGATTTAATCTGCGTAGTGTTCGATTTATATAAATACATATGCTGCAACGGGCATTTCGATCAATTTAATACCAATCTCTTTGCAATTTGGTTTAAAAAGTAGTCCATGTACTACTTTTCTACTCTTTTTCATTTCGGAGAAAAAGAGACGCTTTCCCCATCCTGGATTCGAACCAGGGTCCCTCCGTTTTTTTTAAGAAAAAAGCTCTAGTTTGAGCTATAATCATTACATGGGTGGCAAAAATTATTGTATAATAAATTCCCCCACGAAAACTCACAAAAATCTCGCCCCGGAGGCTTTCTTGTGTTGACCATATTTGGCAATTGTGTTATCCCTGCGGAGGGTAATAATACCTTAACATCTTTACATACGGAGAAAGAGAGCGTTGTTTCCTGTCCTCATTCGTCTAGCGGTCCAAGACACTCCGGGCTAAACGGAGGGACCCTGGTTCGAATCCAGGATGGGGAAAGCGTCTCTTTTTCTCCAAAATTACACAAGCTCTAGTTTGAGCTATAATATATATATACGCGGGTGACGGAAATTATTGTATAAGGCTGGAGAATCTACAAAAACCACCTCCAGTGTTGTAGCAGAATGTATGCTTTCCAAGTGCATTGGGTGGTTTGAACAGCAGACTGAAACAGATGCTACTCAGCTATTACCGCTTCGAAGAGTACGGGACATGGCAGCCAAAAAAGCACGCAGTGTGGAGAAAAAAAAACCGCGTTTTTCAACCAACAACAATAATTTGACACACCGGTATATAATGTTTTATATTCGTGTTCCATTAAATGCAAGCTCTCTTGATTCAAATAAACTTCGTTTGTGCCTTCAGCAAATTTCACAACGTATTTTTTTTTAATTGTATAATTTTAATAAAAATGTACTATATTGTACTGTAAATTTCCCCTTTCTCCCTTCATAGTCTTTTCAATTATTCGTCAAGGCTATGGTTCCGTGTCTGACGAATAGTCGAGATTTTACTGCATCTTTCAAGTGTTTAAAAGTCTATAAAAATTAATATATAAGTGGTACAAAATTTAATATTCCCTTCAGCAAATGCGACAGCGATAATTGCAGAAGCGAAATGTACTGCTAGTGTCATAGTTCGCATGAAGCAAAAGAAAAACTATAACAAGCATGGGCGAATGCAGACAGTTCATAAAAGGAGTTACAGGCTTGTAATGGGACGAGCTACAGAGGTACATGTCCATATAATTATATGCACATGCATAGAATTGTATCGCAATTTTTCCACCGGCAGGGGGGGGGGTTGCTTATAACCCCCAGCAATCCTCCTGCATACGCCAGTGGCAACAATAAATAAGGGTTGGAGAGGGAATTGGCTGTATTGGAGTGCAGATATAAGCTCAATAGTCATCTCATGAGTCATCGCTCTGACGTCATTTAAGTCGTCTTCGCCAGTGAGTCTAGGTTTGGATAGCCAAACAGATGGTACGTCATAAAATGAATTGACAAGGAATTTCGATTTGGGAAATGTGTAGGAGAATACGCTTGGTGGATCTTTGTTCTGTGGTAAGAGAAAAACGACATACAAGTGTAGAAATGACATTTAATTCTTATATAAGATATCGTTTGACGTGTTTACGACGTGTGTAGATATCAGTATTGCTCCGTAATATCGGCGTTAGCATGTCGAAGAGCGAAAAATTGAAACCGATTTGTTTTCGTCGCCATATTCTGAAATGAACCATACGTCATTTACAGAACAACTTTAATGCAATTGTAACGTGCGCTGTTTCTCCGAAACCGTTTCCAGCAGATCATTTCATTTTTCTAGAACAATGGTCACAAATATATCAGTTTTTTTATAACAGTGCAAAAAATATTTTTAGGACATGAATAAAATATTTCTTAGACACACACATAACAAAATATGCACTCTGTTTTTTGCTCCTGCAACTAATTAAATAAAATTGAAGCTCAGATAAAGATTCTATTCGATTTGTACAAATTAGCTTGGCTTCCTTTCTAATACCGTAAAATCCAGGGGCGGACTGGGTCTGCTCAAAGGGCGGATATCTTGGGTTATAGGAGGGCAACAGTCTTACAGCCCATGAGGGCACCGGCGGCCTAGTCCGCCCCTGGAAAAGACACATGTACTCTCCTTGTCTTTATATATTTCTAACCTATCGTTTCATTTGCCACTATGAACTTTCGATTGTTACATCAAATTTCGCCACCTGCGCAATGGAATGACACCGTTTCGAAGCTTTTGACAGTAAAGATTTCTAAACGAAAAATCGCCACCTGTGGCAAGTAGACAGGGAGACGCCAACTCTATGGCGTCTAGGTGGTTGGGCCTCGGAAAAAAAAATATCTGTGGAGGTGAGGCCCCACAAATTTATAGACAATAAATAAAATATGTAGATTTTGATTTTTTTAAGGATGAAAAGCGTAACATATATGATTGCAACTACCAACGATTTTGCTGTTGTTGTAAAAGTGTATGAGAGTTTCAATAAGAAAGACGTAGACTTAGTCTTTATTACTCCACCATAAAACCCCTAAAATTCGCATAAAACGTCGCTGAAGTTCACGCCGCGATAAAAATACTGCCCTAATTATAAGCAGCGCCTTTCAGCAATCGCTTTGTGCAGTGAGCTGTTTTCCAAAAGTCGTCCTTACGATCAGTGACGTCACGTGGGTAGCCAGCGCCAGAGGCAAGTAAAATATTGGCTTTGTAAAACCAGTTCGCACCCACTTCCACTAGCTAGACGCGTTATAGGGGAGAATCAGAAAGCTACAGGGGCTTAAAATTCGTTAATGTTTTGATGTATTTTATTAATATATTTAATAATACTAAACATATAAGCAGACTAATACATTAATGTTAATAAATAAATTTCTTAACGTAAATTTTGCCTTAAAAACTTATAAATGTTAGTATACCTCTCTATAATTTCCCCCCCATCCTTATTATAAATTATATAAAGACTCAGACCTCTGTAAAAAACATTATATACACAAGTTACCGTAGAAAGCTACTTTGAATACATTTTCAACGTCAGTGAACAATTTTCAAACTTTTTTGTGCAATTTCGTACAAAACAAAAAATTTAAAATAAAATTCTACAATATTTGATTTTGAGAAAAAAATATTTTTCAGGGGGGCTGACTACATTTTCAAGGAGGGCTCAGCCCCCCCTTATAGCCCCAGTCTTGCTATGGCTCTACCACTAGTCCAATATTGAAATTTTGCACCCGGGGCTTTCGCCTCCGTGGCACCCCCCCCTACACTGCACCACTGCTTACAATGACAACATCGAAACCAAAACACTGTTTCTACTCTGAAGGGGATGAGGGCATTTTGGGAAGCCCATACGAGGAGATTTTCTAACAACGCTGACTATGCCGAGTGCAGTGAACAGCCTGGTTGATGGAATAAAAATTTTAATGAAAAATTGTTGAAGTGTTCGCTTTACGAAAACAGGGAAGAATTTTTGTTGTGAGGAAATAAATAAAACATTTAATTGCTACGTAATTTTTTACAACGCTGTATGTCATGTTTAAAACATAATTTAAAGACACAAGTCCTTAGCAGCACTACCACATACACAGCCGGGTCATTACTGACTACACTTTCTTTCTTTCTTTTTGGTTTTACGGCTCAAAGACTACAGTGGTCATGCTGCGCCGGGACCTACTGTTTTCCGAGGAATCCGAACCTCTTAAGGCCTAGGGAACCAAACCCCGGACTACAGTGAGCAGTGCGATCTTTATGAGATCTCTGAGTAAGCGTTCTTTGCACTGCTGGGAGTCGAACCCGGATTAGCGGCGCACTAGGAGAACGCGTTACCACACTGCGCCACCGCAGGGCCTACTGACTACACATTAAACTAATTGAAATTAAGTGTTTTCTATAACCATCGATTGGTTATAACCAAGTTACTCTGTATATTTTGAGAAAAATTCCATACAAGCAATTCGGTTAACTCACACTTATTTAATCTACATTATCTTATCTATATTATCTTATTTTCGAATAATGTGTTTTGGTAAAATTTTAATTTTGAATATTTTGTACAAAATCTAAGAGACAGTCCATGTCAATTCAGGCGGGGGGGGGTTAGCTTCATATTCTCAGATCTTTTTGAATTTAACGTATATTAAAATTCATGAAAATGTAAGAAACATTTTTTTGTTTTGCTCACAAAAATTCCTGGCCCGAGATACAGACCGCCAAAGATGGCACCTCAGGCGCCATTTCTCACTTACGATTTTTGACAAAATTTTAAAATGCTTTATCTATGGAACAGTTCAAAATATTTTGTTGCGTTTTTTTATTTGAAAGATAATATTTTTCGAAATAAAATTATATCCTTCGTTTGGAAATATATGTAAACATTCACTTGCTGTAGCCTTCTGAATTTTTTTTTTATTTAGAGAACTTTTTGTGAAAATTCCATCGTTATATGAAGTTGGTCTTTATAATCGGCGCTCGTTATAACATTTTTAATGTCGCATTTTCATGGATTTGGGCAGGGAATTTCATGGATTTGCCACTGCTGTAAGTATTATTTCCTTAGAAAAAGGACTACGAAAAATTTATGAATAAAGCAAAACAATTACGAATCACTGATTTTTTTTAACGTAATTTAAAATAACTGAGAATTAATGTAGTTGAAAGAATTAATTTTTTATTGTTAACTTTATTTATTGTTTTTTTTCATACTGCACCTTTAAATAACAGCCACCTCCGAAGGACAGTCACCTTTGCACAGTCTCGAGAGTGACCATTATTTGAAGGTTTTTACTGTATTTGTGATGATGAATCTAATGAGGTATGTCATTATGCATTTGTGAGAATGAATCTAATGAGGTATGTCATCGCGCATTTGTGATGATAAATCTAATGAGGTATGTCATTATTCATTTGTGAGACTGAATCTAATGAGGTATGTCATTATGCATTTGTGAGAATGAATCTAATAAGGTATGTCATTATACATTTGTGAGAATGAATCTAATGAGGTATGGCATTATGCATATGTGAGAATGAATCTAATGAGGTATGTCATTATACATTTGTGAGAATGAATCTAATGAGGTATGGCATTATGCATATGTGAGAATGAATCTAATGAGGTATGTCATTATGCATTTGTGAGAATGAATCTAATGAGGTATGTCATTATGCATTTGAGAGAATGAATCTAATGAAGTATCCATGATAATGAATCCAACAAAATATGTAGTATAATGAAGTGCAATTCACATTCTTTCAGACAATCGATAAGACAAGGCATTATCAGTGAGGGAACCAGAGTTTTTATTATGAAACATGAAAATTTTACAAAAATGGCAAAAACAAGGACGTGGTAAATATCGTGTTATGGAAATTACCTGCAAGTAGATCTTTTGTGATGAGAGAGTTCAGGGGTCTTTTTCTGGCAAAATAAGGCTTAAGTTTAGGACTCAAATCGAGGTAAGCGATACAGCCCACTTGAATACAACAGTTTTCTTTCACGCACTTTCTTATCTAAAAACTGCTTCATTCCTTGAATGGTAAATTCATTTGTGTTCGGTCCCTGCATGGCAAACATTCTCAACATACTGTGGATTCTTTCCAAGGGCAAGGACTCCATATTCGTCAGCATTCCCACAATGAATGACCAAAATGTCTGAAATTGGGGGGGAAAAAATCGATACAAATGAAATTATCGGAAAAACCAACAGAATTTTTTTCACAAATACAAAACAGCTGCACAAGTAACATTAAAGTAGGAAGCTTGCATATATATATATGCCTGAATATACCTTACCATGAGAAAAAAGTTGAATATATATAAATCATGTCCCAAGCACAGTTAACACAGTTTTCGCACACAACCAATTACTACAAAGTTTGCGAACAACCCATTACTACAAAGTTTGCGAACAACCCATTACTACAAAGTTTGCGAACAACCCATTACTACAAAGTTTGCGAATAACCCATTACTACAAAGTTTGCGAACAATCCATTACTACAAAGTTTGTGAACAACCCATTACTACAAAGTTTACAAACAACCCATTACTACAAAGTTTGCAAACAACCCATTACTACAAAGTTTGCGAATTCATTACTACAAAGTTTGCGAACAACCCATTACTACAAAGTTTGCGAACAACCCATTACTACAAAGTTTG
>QLNU02000354.1:0-18013 GCA_006491805.2 Dysdera silvatica | reverse complement strand
GAAATTAGGAAGAAAGGGTCAATACGTTATATCACAATTAACGGCTGAGGAACTAAACGACTACGAGAAAATAAAGGAAAAATTACTCGAATTATCACACCTTACTCTCTTAGAATATAGAAAGAGATTTTTGAACTCACAAAGAGGACGAGATGAATCATTTCCCATGTATTTATCACGGTTAAAATGTATGTGGAGTTATTACGAGGTATCGAGAGAGGTTACAAATTTACAGGAGTTACAAGATTTAATTGTCGCGGACAAGTTGCGAGATTCTTTAAGCGAGGAATGCAGAAATTATATACATTTACAAGAGGGTACTAAGAATTTTAAGTCCGAAGAAATTTCTAAATTGGCCCAGACATTCGAGACAACTCAAAAGGGGAAAGGTAAAATGCCATTTAACTATCGACCACACTACGATTCGGCGAGAGGGAGAGTGGAAGAGACAAAACTCCAGACTCCTTATGGGAATTTTAACAAATGGAGAGATACAAACGTTATAAATACTGAAAGAAACAAATCGCCCCCATTTCAAAATAAACAATATAATACACGAACGAGCAATGATAACCGTTTTAGACAACAATAGCAACCTTCGGGAAGTTCCCGACCAAACTGGAACTCAAAATTTTGTACTTTTTGCAAAAGGTCCGGTCATCAATATAATACTTGCATGGAGAGATCGAAAACCTTTCTTAAAAGGGTAGACACACACTCTCTAACCGAAGAAAAAAGTAACGCAGGGTCAGATCCAATTATCGCTAGAGCAGAAATCCGCACAACAAACCAAGTTACAGGCATTGAATTAAAATGAGTAAAAATTTTAATTAATGGAAAAGAATGTATAGCTCTTATCGATTCTGGGGCAAATGTAACCACAGTGAGAGAAAATTTGCTACCACAAAGTAATGCAGTGCCAAAAACCAGGATTAGATTGGTCCCCGCCATTGGTGAAGGAGTTACTGCTGAGTTAATTAAAGCTGAAGTTAGACTTTCTGACGATCCAGTTACCGCATGTAACGAAGAAATAATGTGTGCGTTGGTTCCACAATTAAATGAACAATGTTTACTCCCAGATGCAATTTATAAAAGATTATTGCAACGAGAGCATGAAACCCCATCTAACTTAGAAAACGAAATAGTCCCGTCCGAAAATGGTTTCGATTTAGAAGCACTTATAGGAGAAACAGAAGTTTCGCCTTCAAGGTCATCGCCCCCTCCGACTGCAGAAACACAGACCGATGATAGCCACGTTATGCTTTCCGAGAGAGGAATGTTTAAGAACGAACAGTCGTCTTGCAAAACCTTAACAGATGTATGGGAAAAAGCTAAACAAAACAAATTCGGGTACGTAATTGTAGACGAACTTCTATACAAGCGAGACAAGATGGCGGGTTTAGAAAATAAACAACTCGTTATTCCTTCATCACACAGGGAACGCATTTTAAAACTTGCACATGATTCAATTTACGGAGCACATTTTGCGAGCAAGAAAACGTTAGAAAGAATAAAGTTATCTTTCTTTTGGCCAAATATGAGGAAGGAAGTTGAGGATTATTGCAATTCCTGCCATGATTGTCAAATGAAGCGCGGAACATCTGTAAAAGACCGGACTCCGATTACTGCCATAAAACCTCCCCCTTTGCCTTTTGATACTGTTTTTTGCGATATTGTTGGTCCAATAGATCCAACTACGACTGGGAAACACAAATATATTCTAATAATGGTATGCGGACACAGTAGGTGGTGCGAAGCGGAGCCGATAAAATCCCTCACAGCGAAAACCACGTGCGATACTTTATAAAAGATATTCACAAGAATTGGGATTCCCCGTGTTATTGTTACCGACCGCGGAACGAATTTTACATCTCAACTTACACAAGAAATGCTGAAACGAATTGGTTCTTCACCACGTTTTACTACGCCAGGCCACCCAGAGGCTAACGGTTTATGCGAACGATTTAATGGCGTTTTAAAACGAATGCTTCATCATATTATTTTGAAATATCCTAAAGGATGGAACAATTACATTCCTTTTTTGTTATGGGCGAGCCGAGAAATACCCAACTCAACAACCTCGGTTAGTCCATATCAGCTAGTATATGGCCGAATTCCGAGAGGGCCACTATCTATCTTGAAAGAATCGTGGACCGGAGATGAGACAGAACCTGTGAAGCTAACTATGCCAGTACAAGAATATTTGGAAAGTTTAAAAAGGAAATTAGAAGCAGCTGCGGAGCAGGCTGGGCTGAAATCCAAACTTCAGAAATCTGCATATGTTCATAGATATAACTTGAGAACACGTCCGAAGAGTTTTGAAGTAAACGAACAGGTTGTTGTTTTAATGCCGGATAGTAGCAACAAAATATTATCGAGATGGATGGGACCTGCGACAATTATAAGGAAACGTAGTCCACATAGTTATATTATAGAACTACCGGATTGAACAGTCACGCACGTATATGTAAACAAGCTAAGAAAGTACATTCACTGGGTAAATGCGTTAGGAGTGATTTTTGAACAAGATAAAGAATTTGGGGATGTACAAACTGTACCGTTACAATGTGATGAACGTGAGAATCTGAAAGAAGTGATAAGCAATAAATATACAGATATTTTAACGAGCGACCAGATACGGCAATTGAAACAGATTATATACGAAAACCATGATTTTTTTTCAGGAAAATTAGAACGAGTAACTGCTGTGAAACATGTTATAAAACTAAAACCAAATTCACAAATGAGTAAAGTTCCTTGCTATCGTATCCCGGAAACGTTAAAAGAAAAGGTCGAAGCATAAATCCAGGAATTACTCATGTCTAATACCATCCAAGAAGCATGTGTTACCCAAGCACATCCCGTGATATGCGTGGCGAAATGCGACTCTAGTATGAGAATGTGCGTAGATTTCAGAGCGCTAAACACAATTACCGAAGATGACGCTTATCCGATGCAGGATCAAAACGAACTACTCCAGAAAATGGCGCGAGCCCGATATATTTCCACGCTCGATATTTTTCGAGGTTATTGGCAGATAGAATTAGATGAAAAATGTCGACATTTAACAGCATTCCGTACACACAACGGGACTTATACATGGAACGTTATGCCGTTCGGATTAAAAGGATCTGGATTTACTTGTCAACGAGCGGTAAACACTGCACTGAAACGACATAAGAAGTATGCTGCAGCGTATATCGACGACATCGCTATTTTTTCGCAGACTTGGGAAGACCATATGATACATTTACGACGTGTTATACAAGCATTGAAACACTTTGGATTTACTGGTAATATCGAAAAAACTCAGTTTGCGCGGAAAGAAGTAAAATTTGATATAAAGTGACATTTTGCGAGTTAATACAATTGCCAACAATGGTCAAAACACAAAGCCATCAGGGCGTGTTTTTGTAATTTTTATGGGGAATTTTATTGGCAGTAATTTCCGACACCCAAGCCAAAGCTTTTAAAGCATAGGAGAAAAAAAGCGGTATAAAATGGGTGTCGATTTTACCTATAAAATTCCTCACGAGAAATTACAAAAATAGGTCCCGGTGATTTTTGTATTGACTATTTTGACAATTGTGTTAATCCTGCGAAGGATAATAATATCTTACACTGCATAGATTTTTTAAAATTTAATTTCTTATCCATGAATATTCATGATCGCATCTTCGGAAGATCAATCACTTAGAAGTTAAAGATTAGAGAATCAGATTTCGTGTCACAGGAATTCAAAGATGCGATGCAAGTTCCCTACGGTAGTGTTTCTCAACCACTGGGCTGCGGCCTGTACCGGGTTTTGGCATCAGTTATACCAGACCACGAAATATTCTCCTGAAATTTATCCTTTCAGTCTTCTAAGCATTTTTGACGAATAAATATTTTATTGCGGAATTTTATTGAGGAGAATAATATTCGCGAATGCGTCGAAAAGCTCAAAATTAGATCGCTTAAATAATATATGGGCAGAAAACGCCAATGACCAAGCAGTGTAGTTTTAAATATGTAAATATTCATGAATGATCGATAATTTTCAGACATCGAAATCACCATCGAAATGCCACAAAGCTTCCGTTGTTAAAACATTAAGTCTTAGAGTGAATTCTCACTGCAGTAATGAAACACTTTCAAACACAGAAACAAAACACATACACACGGCACTTAAAAATAATGGATACCCTAAACGATTCATTCTCAGAAACTGTAGACCCAATAGTACATCTTTAAACAATACATCTCACACCCGCATATCTATTCCATATATTCACGGCATTTCCGAAACAATCTCTCACAGCCTCAAGGAAGCAAATATCCATACATTCTATTCCCCTGTCACAACACTTCGCAAACAACTTACAAAAGTTAAAGATCCAGTTCCACCAGAAGATCTCACAGGCGCAATATACCAAATACCATGCAAAGACTGCAACAAACATTACATAGGACAAACAAAAAGAATGATCAAAACAAGACGAAAAGAACACAAACAAGCACTCGCGAAAGGAGACATGGCCTCACGTCTGGCAGAACACGCTTTACAACACGGACACGAACCCGACTGGGACTCAACAAAAATACTACACCGGCACATCACAAACAAGAATAATAGACTCTTCTTAGAATCTTGGGAAACTTACAAACTACATGGGAAAGCCATTAATACATCACAACCACTTCCAGAAACTTATAAACAACTCTTACTTTGAAATGTATGGGACCTCCAAATTAGGTAGCCCGCAGTATGGGTTTCTCATTGGTTCCCATTGGGGTTCTTCCATGATTCTATTGGAGGCCTCCCATTGTTTCCCACTGGGTTTTTCCATTCTGCGGGACTACTCTGATGACGGTTTTTTTCCAGAAATTTCAAGTATAAAAAGAGACAGAAACATAACATCGTCATTACTCCTGATGAAGGACTGCTGCTGATGCGTCCGAAAGCTTGAGTGATCTTTTTCATTGCTATTTTACCAGTGTTTAACCTTTTTATGTAATTCCTCTTTGGTACCCTGTATTTTATTTCTAGAAATCATTTATCATTTGAGAAAGCTTATACCGCTCATTATGACCGATCATAAAAGGAGCCTGGAAGCTGATTACAATAACATGCGGTGCATCCTCTGTTCTAAAAACTGCACTAAATAAAATCCGTATTGCAAATGCCAGGGACCAGTCGGCAAGGGAGTGTATCAGCAAAGTGTATATTATTGGAAGGGATGTATTGATATGATGCTTATGCTATAATTAATTATTCATACTTGTGAAATTTTAATGTATAAAATTTTAAACAGTGAAAGGTGTTTATATACATGAGTAAATTTGTTAGGACCGGGCGGAACCTCGTCTTTTAAAATGAGCATTCACCCGGATGCGGCCTCACAAAGGTTGAGAAGCACTACCCTTCGGGAAATTAAAGGGTATCTTCTCTGTTTAGAAACGAGAAACTAAGAAACTTAAAGTATTTTTTGTTCTTGAGGGTTTTATAGCTAATATGGCTGTCAAAAATAGCTATTATTTAGCAGTGGCGGCTGGTGATCAAGCTGCAGTGTTGCGCAACAACCAGTTTTTCATTGAAAGGAAAAATAAGTTGTATCAATATTTTTATAATTATTTTCTTAGAAAAGCTGCATTTAGTTTGAAATATGTCAAAAAATTATCGTAGTCAGCCCAAACATTTCAATAAACTGTCTACGAAATGATTTTTAATCAAATTTAAAATCCAATAATTTTAAAGTAACTGATTAAAATGCATAACTCTTTTGCATTATATCAAGAGTATCTTTAGCAGTAATGACATATGTAATAATACAAATATATTAATTATATGATTTATTATTAATTTTCTTATATTGTATATTTACCATGAAACGGAAACATACAGGGTGTGACAAAAGTTCATACTGATATTAAAAAATCATAAAAAATGAAGAAATTGATGTGCCGAAGTGCGGTTTGCACCTTTAGACGTGTCAAAGTGGTGGATTTTTCTGACATAAGAAAAAAAATAGTGAAAATTCTCACAGGTAGATGACGTTACTTGGCACCTCGTTAACAAAATGCATGTAAAATACCTAGATTATGCAGCATATATTTGTTTCTACTTGAAAATGTAAAACAACTATAAATATTCGATGTGTTCACCCCCATATGTAAGAATAGTCTGAAATCGGGTGACAAAACCATTTGCACTTGCGTGCAGCATATCAGAGTCGATAGCAGAGATCTCGCGGCGTATGGTATCCTTCAACCTGGGACAAGATAGATGGACTTCGAATATGCACCTGAGATTTTAGGTACCTTTCTAATCAAAAATCTGCAGGAGTGAAGTCCAGAGATCTTGAGGGGCCATGCATTATTGAAGAAACGGAATATCATTCGCTCTTGACAAAACGTACTGTCCAAAAACTGCCTTAAACGCGTTGTGATATGGGGAGGTGCTCCATCTTGCATAAACGTAATGGTGTCTAGGAGCTGCTTTTCAGGCAGGAATGGCACTACTTCATCTTGCAACATTTTTAAACAACGGTCTCCTATTACGGCGCACGTCTTCCAGCCACCGGTTTTGCATGGTTCCTGGAAGAAATAAGGACTAAGAATTACTGATACACACTGAACTCATACCATATAGTGAGTCTAGGTGCATGCATCGGTGTTTATACGTACACATGTGGATTATCTCGAGCCCAGATCCGGAAGTTATGCGTATTAACGGATCCGTGTAAAGAAAAATGGGCCTCATTTGTCCAAAAGTTATTAAAAGCCATTGTAAATCATCGTCGATCTTCTGCAAAGCCCACTCAGCGAATTCCTTTCACTTTGCAATGTCGTTCGGCTTCAGGTCCTGTCGAGGTTGTAGCTTCTACGGGTATAACTTCAAGACTTCATACACGACTTGAAACACGCTGATTCGTGGTAAATTCGTATTCCTCGAAACCTCCCATGCACTGCATACGATGCCAGTTAATTGCGCTGTGAGAGCATCCATTGTTGTTGCTACCCTGCTGGTACGCTCCTTTGTTAACTTCGGCCTGCCATTGCGAGGTCGATCTTCTAAGCGACCGATTTCTTCGAATCGCTGCACTATCTTTCAGAGCCCAGTTTCTGTAATTGGACCTCGGTGTCCATTTATTTTCTTTACCGTTTTAAATTTCCATAATTCTTGTGCTGCTGATTCATTGTTGACATAAAAGAACCTTACCAAAATTGACCTTTTTACCAGTGTCAACATTGCAGTCATTCAATGAGTTGCAATAATTTAACAAAGCAGTAATTGAATTCGCACACACTATTATTAATTCATAAGTGGATTAAGAGCTAGTTTTCGATTCCCATCCTCTTTTAAATGGATACAATTTGTATATTTTCAGGAAACTATATTTTGCAGCGCCACCTACCGTCGATAATTTTCACTATTTTTTTCCTTGTGGAAGAAAAAATCCGCCATTTTGACAAGTCTAAAGGTGCAAACCGCACTTTGGTACACTAATTTCGTCATTTTTTATGATTTTTTAAAATCCGTACGAACTTTTAGCACACCCTGTACATGTCTTGGGCGCAAGGTATTTTCAAATAAAATAATAGTATTTGAATGGTTTATATTTTAGAATCTCTAAAATTACAAGTAGTTTACTTTGGTGGCAAAGCTAAAGAAAATATCAATTAGAAATATTTCTTTATCATACTGTTATAATTTATTATAGTGTTACGAACGAATTTAAGGCTAATACATGACAAAAAAATTTTACTTCATTACATATGATTTAGCTGAGCTACCAAATAAAAGTATTTGCAAATATCAATCTTCATTCCAAATTTCATCAAATTACCTTCCACGGTTCTAAAATACTTTGCACGCAATATTAAAAATGTCAATTCTGAGAAATTCGCGTTTAAAGTTACGGTCTAAAATTTTCTTCCTATTAGTCTCATTAATAGTCCACTAATGAATATAAACATGATTTCTTTTTACCATTTAACATAGTAGCATGATAATTTTCTATAATGATTTATTAAAAATACTGAATACGTAAACACATGTGAATTTCTCAGCTGTATATTTAGGAAAAACATTTAATGAAAATATTACCTGTGAAAATGAAACTGATTCTTAGGATACAAATTACAATCTTAATGCCACTAATTTGGTCTTAGTGGTATACATATATAATAGAAGCTGTATAAGAAGAAAATAAATTCAATGAAATGACTCTTTTGAATTTTTAGAACATTAAGATTTTCCTGCATGCAGTGGTGTAGTCCTAAAAAAGTCGTAGCGCTCTTCTAAATCCGGGGTGGATCCAGGGGGGGAGATTAAGAAAACCCTCAACCAGTCAATGACCCATTAATCTGATAGGGTCAGAAATTATCACTATGTATGGATTGTTAAGCTGGCTTTACAAGACCCCCCCCCCACAAATACCCCTCTGGATCCGACACTACCTATAACATATAGGTTTGGGGCATATAAGCGTAAAATAATAATAATGTGATACAAACGCATGTGCTCAAGACGAACTAACCTGGAATGTACCTCGGAAGTGAGCTAATAAAATAAAGAAAACAATTGAAAAATATAGCCAAAAGTTTGACTTTTCGCCCTGGTCGCCTTTGTTGTGTCAAACAACGCAGTGTTGCTTTTTCTACTTTCGAAACATAATTTATGATGCGTGTTCCAAGATGTAATTTTGTTTAAATTCTCACGATTTTTAGTTGGTTTATTCAAAATTTTAAGGTTATTGCTTCAATTTTGTTTTCTTAACAGAATTGTAGAATCCACATATCTTTTATTTACAATTTGAACAGAATTTTGTTTGTAAAAAGTATGATTTCCCAAAATTTTGCCCCAGCGCTCCTAGGCCTACAAAAGAAGTGCATTATTGCCTCCAGGCTGCGCTAGGCCTCGACTGCACCCCTGACTGCGTGGTAAACATCACCTTCTTGCTTTTTAAAGGTCTTTTCCTCTTCTGTTTTGCTTGTCTTATTTCAAGTCTGTTTCAAGTTGTTTTAGTTCTAAAATTCATGATTCGCCGAGTATCACTTAATTTTGCAGCATTAACGGCATTAACACCCGGTTCAAGGTCCAATTCCCTAATGATTTCCAAACGTCCTCGTTGTCCTCAGTTGAAAATAACCTTGGCTTCCTTAACAGATACTTCTACGTCACTTCTATTTTCACCTGAAGATTTTAGACAAAAGTTCCAAATCAATGCATTGAATGATTCATTTGCATTTTGCGTTCTGCCCCCAAGACATCGTTTTATTATGTCAGGATATGTTATGGACATGAAAGTATCCTTTATAAATTCCATCACCGGACGCTGTATTGAGTTTCGGTGACGATATATTTCCACTTCGTTTTGCAGGATAGCCTTTGATAATTACACCGAGTATCAGATTCTTAATAATCTTAAATTCAGATAATTACACCAAGTATCAGGGAAAAAATTTATGAGTAGGTTCATCATTGGTCGAGGATTTATGGTAGTAAATAGCCCATATCGCTTTTTGTATATCTATAGTTTGGAAGTATCGTCAACCGTTTGCACCGTCTGGACTTGATGGAATTGATTTGGAACCATATAGAGTGCAGAACACAGAATCTTTAAAACTGTAGTTTTGGGAATATTGACCATGCAAGAAGCAGCTCGTGCTGTTCAGTTAAGATCGCTACTAATCGTGTTATGCACCTTCCCAACACGTTCGTCAGGGAAGTGTGGTCGTCCATTTCAAGATCTGTTCAGCGCCGAGGACCAACGTGGGCTCCACCGTTCATTTCGACCGACTCCATGACCCCTTCCCCAGGTCGGGTCCTCCACAGCATGGGTCCTTGTCAGCGCGGGGCCCTAGATTTCATCCGGGCCCCCAGGCTGCATCCCCTGCTGCCACCCTCTCGTCGGCTCTGAGTCTGTCACAAGTACATCCCGTGTCTTCGAATTTATGCACTAATTTACGTACAACTTGAACAGAACATGTATCTCGTCGTAGATTATTGTTTCGATGGAAAACACCCAATGCCTCCGCTGCATTTTCACCATTCATGTAATCTGAGCCGTTTCTAGGTGTTTTGCCACCCCAGGTGAGTATTGAAAAATGTCGCCCCCACCCTTTTACTACCATCACTCTTCTGCCTGTTTCCCCTTTCTACCACCACCAATATCCAGCGGTACAACAATGTAAATCTTCTATTATACTTTTAATTATTAAATTCGTTAATTATATTTATATTTTAGACTTACATTAGTCATTTTGTAACATTAGGGTATAGCGAATAGTAAAACAATTGCTGCATGTTATAATTGTTTAAGTTCAACATTTTACATTTTTAAAAACTGAGATATTAAGGGAGTAATATTTCAAAACACAATGTTGTATTATCAGAGTTAGAAGCAGGGTTTAAGCTGGCTCAAAACATGCTGTCACAAAAGTGCTAAAATAGGAAAAAAAATTTGTAGCAAAATGCTAAAAAATATTAGTTGCTTTCATTGCTCGAAAAATCGTATCAATGAAATTATTTATATCAACAATGCTTAATAGGTACTGTTAAGAATTTTGAAGAGGAAACAAAAAGAAACAAGAAAAGATCGCTAAAGTGCAAAACAGATATTCTGGAATCGATGAATCCTGTTTTCAGAGAATAAACTGTGGTTAAAAATGTCTTTCGCGTTTTCGCGATGGGCAATAATTTTTAATTCGCATTTTCGAGAAACTCGTCGCATTTTGCGAAAAATAAACTGCAGCTTAAACCCTGGTTAGAAGGCTTAAATGTATTAGATATGAAAGAACTTGTGTGTAAAATTAAACAATGAAACACATCAAACATTTTCACATTCGTCAAAGTAAAGGCTTATTAAGTAATTGTTCCGTATGCTTTGGAAAACAATTCTAATTTGATTTTTCCTCTTTTTCATTTTTCCCTTTATTTGCAGGCTTATTTGTCCAATTTTTTCTTTCTTTGATTTAAATTTTTTTACGCCATTTTGCCGCCCTAGGCGGTCGCCTACTTTGGTGTAATGGTAGAAACGACCCTCCATGTAATAGTACTTGACCAGTTGTCCGCGTTGTATAACAAAAACTGTCATTTCGTTTCTCTTCAGGCGAAGACAATGTACTAACTAAACTTTCACCCGTAAATGCTATTAATAGGAACTGGTTAAGATGACGCATTAGAACCAGCTGTTGCCAATTGAAGCTCTATGAAGACTGTTTGTGAATAATGCAAATTACGTGCCACGTCACTACTGTTCGGGTTTCTTTCTTTCTTTCCTCTTGTTGTTCATATTCGTCTTATTTGACAGTGCTCTTGGACAATCGTTTTTAGAGCTAAAGGCAAACTTTTCTTTTTTGCTTTTGCAGTTTTAATAACATTCCGATAAAAAGAAGGTATTCCATTTGAAATTTTCGAAAATTGTTATTGTAATCGCAATTGTGAGAGCTCGATTCTTATTATTTACACAATTCTTGAGGGCATACTTTGAGATATTCATATCTCACGTTTCATTCAGATTCTTCAAAAATTGAGGTCGTTAAAGCGTCGAATATAGGAAAACTTTCTTTATAACTACCTTGTGTGTCTTGAATGGCAAAAGATAAGTGGCTATTGTAAATCCCGGGCACCGAAATCTTGCGTGATAAGAGAAATCTAAACTTATATATCGTGTAGTTATTTGAGATCGACTTGACGGCAACTTCCTACGGGTCGGAAATGTATTTTGATTACTAAAGCCGAATACAGTTTCCGATGACTCTTTTCGATAATTTTCATTATTTGTTAGAGGGCTGACTTTTTGATAATTTCCAAGGAATTCTCCAGTACAAAGAATATCATAATAGTTTATTGCTTGTGTAATCGTTAGTTGATATTCTTCTGATTCAACTCTATTTTTGAAGACAAGTCTTGGTCCTTCCTTGGATATTTTAGAGAGCTTGGACGTAACTTGTTTATTAAAGTTTTCCCTTCAAATTAATTTATATATATGTCTATTATATATCTCATGGGATTTCTGTAGCTTTATCTATTGGAGTTACTTTTATTTTTTCTACTTCTTAGCATTATTCTAATTTATTACAGTTGATTATTATTACTGAGAGTTATTATTTATAATATTATTAACAATTATTATAAAATTTTGGAGAGGAGTAATGTTTAAATAAACATGCGTTTATATATTTTCAGCGGGAATATAGAAATGCGCCGCTGATCATTTGGCTGCAAGGAGGGCCTGGCTTTTCATCCATGATCGGGGTTTTTGCGGAGCATGGACCATTGGTCTATAATCATATAAAAAAACAGGTGACCTTACGTGAAAGTACTTGGATTAAAACCCTTAACATGTTGTACATTGATAGCCCAGTTGGAACAGGTTTCAGTCATACATACTCTGAAAAAGGCTATGCTCGAAACCAGCGACAGGTTACAGATCATCTCATAATAGCGATTAACAGATTTTTGACAGTTTTTTCGGAATATAGAACGAATGATATTTTTCTCGCCGGAGAAGGATATGCATGTAAGTTTCTTTCTGCTGTTAATAATCTTACTTTAGTATTTACTGATGCGTTAAATGAACAAATCAAATTCTCGTTCATTAAATGGATTTAACTAGCTTTTAGTAATTGTTAATTGATCATCGGTGTAAGGCTACTGCTTCCTTTATCAAGTGAATACATTCCGATTTGACTTAGTAAAGGGGACAGCTAGCTCCCAAAATACTGTTTTTTAACTTTACACCGATGTCAAAATAAAAGCTGTTGTGCAGAATCTCCTGAAGGAACTTTGTAATATCTTACTATTGTATATGTGTATGTATATTGGATGATAAACAGCACAGATATAGTAAAAGAAGATGTAAATATAATGAAGCGAATTTTCATCGATATAATTTTGATTTTATTAAAAATTCTATCGACAAATTATTAAAAATTATATCGGCAAATTATTGAAAATTATATCGAAAAATTATTGAAAATTATATCGAAAAATTATTAAAAATTCTATCAACAAATTATTAAAAATTCTATCGATAAATTATTAAAAATTCTATCGATAAATTATTAAAAATTATATCGAAAAGTATTGCCTTTTATTGCAATATTCTTAAAGAAACGTAAAGAAATATACCAAATGTCATAAAAATTACAACGCGGCTTATGCAATTTTTAACTCATTAATTTTTTACTGAAAGCTATTTTCAAGCCAATTAAGCCGCTAAGGATTTTCGGAGCAATTAAAATGCGAAAAGTCTTTTATTTGATAGAGTCCTGTATTTAAATGCAGTCCGCCCCAGTAGTTTATAGAATGTTGTTTTGTTGAGAATAATTTTTTTATTATGTCATGGGTTTTATTGCGACTTTCAAGAATGATGTTAAATCCGATTACGAAGTGATACAAATTCTAATTTTTAGAAAGAAATTGAAACCAAAATTCTTATCTCAAAATATTTAAAATTTGGGTGTCCCAAACTTTATAGAAAAGTCCTAGTTTATGCAAATTTGAAATGCTTAGTCAGTGACGCTAGGTTTGGGGCATATAAACAGGTTACCCTAAGCTCAAAGAATCTATTTTGCTGAAAAAAATGCTGAAAGATTTGCATCTATCGATTAAGGAGGTTGCCAAAATATTCAGCTTAAGGTTTCAAGGTAAGCATATAAATGAAATTTTTGAACTACTAAATCTTTGTAAAAGCACGATATATCGAGTTCTAGTTTGTGGGGAACCACTAGAGATGTAGGTCGGAAAATTTCCAGGTCTTGAAATTTTAAAAATCCATTTTTCTTTTTAAAAAATGCCATAACTTCACCCTTTCTCTCTCTTTCTCCGTATACGTAAATTTTAAAAAGTTCAAACACAAAAAACCACATTAGATACATATTAAAAATATTACCACCAGTCATTTATAGCATAATCATAATTCCTCCCTCTTCCGGTACATAAAACGGAATATATTACAATCATCATCTTTCCTTTTCCCATCCTATTAAAATATATCTTACATTTTCACTAAATCATTTTGAACATTAAATATTTAAAGTTATCAAACATTTTCAGCTGAAACCCTTCTCCTTTGTGCCATATCGCAGAGATTCACACCCTCTTACTACTTTGAAATAACGCTGGAAGATAGGTGTTTGAATCTAATTTAATTTATCTAAATTATAAAATATATTATCTAAATTTAAACTATGAAAACAATGAACTTAGTGCATAAAAGAAAATGATTCATTATATCACGTTATGTTTTATTTTTGCAATAATAATTTTAGGAATTCGCATATTTTAGTTTTGGATATTATTTATGTATTTAGTAGAATATGATATTTTCGTATTCCTTAAACTAACATTTTTGAAAGTGTCAAATATAAGTGACCTGTATCATAATCATATTAAGCATCAACCCCTGTCTCATCTCTGACCGAACTATTATGTGGTAACATCTTAAAATAACAATTACTATAAAAAGTAACAAAAAAGAGTTTAATCAATATTACTATTCAGAAATTTTCTGTGGATCGGTACTTCTTTCTGAGAGGGTAAATATGTGCCGGGAACCACAGTTCGTGTAGTGGTATAGCATACAAAACAAATGTTATTTAATAAATATTACATTATACTAAATATTTAGTAATTAAAGAAGTGCTGGAAAATTCTGGAAAATTTTCCGGAAAATCCACATCACTAGGAACCGCATACACCAAACCTCGTTCAGAAAGGCCATGTTCAACAAGTTCTCGTGATGACAGACGAATACAGAGAATGTCTTCTTCCCAAAAAAATGTTTGTACGTTACATAACCATGGCTTCCCAGATAAAAAATATCCAAGAATACTGTACACAGACGTATTAAAGAAACTGAGTACATGGTTTACAAAAAAATGGCTCGTAAATCTCCACTCACAAAGCTTCACGAAGAAAAGTGGTTGTAGTGGGCTCGTAGGCACGTGTCGTATGACGACAAATGGCTCAGCGTGCTGTTCAGTGATGAAAAATAATGGAATTTGGATGGTCCTGATGGATATGCCAGCTATTGGCATGATTTGAGGAAAGAGCTCAGTACACTTTTCAGCAGATAACAAGGTGGTGCATCTCAGATGGTATGGGCAGTCAAACTTCTATTGCAACTGTACATGGGCGGCATAACTCGGAGAAGTGTGTTGAAACATCATTATCTCATTTGATGCGATTCGATGAAATTTTAGTGGGTCAGAACTGGGTGTTTCAACAGTATAACGCCTTCATCCATATTTCTCATGACACGAAAGATTACTTAGACAGAAAAAATGTTTCCATTCTGGACTGGCAACCAATCAGTTCGGACTTGAACCCAATCGAGAACATATGGGCCATTTTAACTCGACGAGTTTATGCCAATGGACAGCAATAGTCATCCGTAACTGACTTGCAGACTGGGATCAAAGTCGCGAGGTGCAATTTAGAACATTTAATGTTAGAAACTTTAGTATTTTCTATAGAAAATCGTGTATGCGAAGTTCTACGAAACAATGGAAAATTTACAAGGTTCTGAAAAGTAAATGTTCATTTAAATTTCAGAATTTCTGTTTATTCTATATACTTTTGGGACACCTCTTTTTTAATTTCCTCCCATATAAATGCGATGGAAGGTGCATTGTCATTTACTTTTTTTAGTTAAATGCTAATAGCATGCATTTTGTAATAAATCTTTTTGAAATTGTAATCATATTCCTTCTTTTTAATTAGAGAAATGCATTTTAATGGTGTCTATAAATTTTTGGGACGGACTGTATCTTGGTTTGACATTATTGTAAGTATTTATTGACTTTTAGCTTATATAATGACTTTTTTCAGGCAAGACACTTTTTGCACTCGCTGGCCAGATTCAAAACATGGCTGAGGGCTATAAAAAACTGGAAGTCAGTGGCATTATAGTAGGAAATGGCATTTGTAATTCAGATGTGTTGACCAATCATACTTATATACTAAAAGCTGTTGGGCTCATCGACGATTCTGAAGCGAAGGTGCTGATTGAAAGGTCTCAAAAGATCAAATATATGATCCAAATGAAACGTAATGATGAATCATTTAAAGAACTATCCCAATTGTTCAGGGATCATCCATTTGGTGCGTCTTTATTCCGGCAGATGACTGGTTACGAAAGTCTCTACGACTATGCGAAGCCTAAAATACCTGCAGATTTATATATTTACACTGAGTACTTAGCTATGTTAGGAGTTCGTAGAAGCCTTCATGTGGGAGCAATTCCATTTGGTGATCATGACAAGGTAAGAACCGGATGCCTAAAAATCATTATATATATTCTCAAATACATGAAAATATTTTTATGTTTAAAATTCAACATTGCTTACTAATATTCTTTTATTTAAAAATTGTGCAAAATTGCAACATTTTAAGTAGAATTTCAATAGAAATTCATAAAATCAAAATTTTAATATATGTACTTACACCAAATTTGTAATATTTCAGTAATTTTTAAAAACGTACAAAAGAGAAACTATATGTTTATTAATATTGGAAAGGCATTCATTTAGTTGTATATTAATAATGGCATATATATATACTGTGAAACCTGTCTAAGACGGAAACACACGGCACAGGAAAAAAAAATGCCGTATTTTGTGGAGGTTTCTGTCTTATAAAGGTTACATGCAAAAGAAATGTATACCGGGTGATCCAAATTAAACAGGGGGTGTTTAGACCTCTCTGTAGGGAAAACTACTCGGTCAATTTCACCCAAATTTCGTACACATGCTCCCCTGAGTATGCGGTTTCGATTTCTGAAAGAAAAAAATAAGTTCATATTTCAGCTGCTAGGGAAGGAAATGGCGCTGCGGAGCAGGCAATTTATATATTACTTAACATGCGCAACATCCTCTGCCTATATAAGGAGTCGTGAAGCATTTTTTCACCATACGAGGACTCCGTCATGAAACTTACTTTACCAAATCACGCGTTACTTGTTAAGCTTTTTTATCAATAAAATAGCAATGTTTCTGCTGCACTTGAAGCATTTCGGCAGGTAAAAGGTTTGGGCAGAGGCCCTCTGACAATTACAAATTTTTGAAAAATGGTCTTGTATTTTGATGAGACCGGAACATTCGCCGTTAAACCAGGACGAGGCCGCAAACCAACTCGAGTGCAGCAACTTGAAGAAGTTGCAACTGCAGTAGTGGAGCAGGGAGCAGCAAGTGCACATGGTAGCAGTAGTGCACGTGCGATATCACGGGAATTGAACATGCCATATACGACAGTGTAGAGAGTTATGAGAAATGTCGTGAGATTTTATCCATATAAGATAGCCCACACTCAGCAATTGCTTTCTGGTGATAATGACGTGTGGAAAACATTTGCTTTGATGTTCATTGCTCGGATGACAGTGGATGATGAATGGCCTTGGCAGATACTATGGAGTGATGAGGCCCATTTCCACTTGAATGGCGCTGTAAATACACGTAACTGCAGTATTTGGTCTGACACAAATCCCCACGTTCATCAACAAATTCCGTTGCATGCTCCAAAAGTGACAGTGTGGTGTAGCTTCACCTCATCTTTTGTCATTGGTCCTTACTTCTTTGAAGAAAATATGGCCTCGGAGCCAATGACATGTTCTGTTACTGGCTCTAGATATGCATTTATGTTCTGGAACTTTGTCATTCCTTTGCTTCAACAGAGAAATTGTCCTGACACTACAATCTTCATCCAAGATGGTGCACCCACACACATCACGTTGTCTGTTCAAACATTATTACGGCAAAACTTTTCGGATGATAGAGTGATTAGCAGGTCATTTTCAACACCTTGGCCGCCTCGGTCACCTGATCCTAACCCTTGTGACTTTTGGCTGTGGGGATATTTAAAGAGCTGCGTTTATAAAGGCAATGTTCAGAACGTAGCAGTCTTAAAAGACAAAATTTCGCAACATATATCACACCTCCAAGAGAACGAGTAACTTTCTGCCGTGGAATGTGTTGTGCATCGAATGCAATTGCTAGAGCAAAGAGACGGAGGACATATCGAGCC
>QLNU02000352.1:0-10342 GCA_006491805.2 Dysdera silvatica | reverse complement strand
GCTGAAAACGGGTACAGAAACACGAGATCTTTTGAAGCTTCTTCTGCCGTTTTAACTGCAAAAGTAGTTGTGCCATAACTGTATGGAAGAGAAAAATCTGCGACTTTCATTGAACTGTCGGACACTGGCATCAATTGTATTACCATATCTGCCTTTCCTTGCTGGAGCATGCCGAATAAACCAGTCCAAGTCCCATTCTTCCCTTCTGAACCCCATGCAAAGCTTTCAGGAGGTACGATTTCATATTCGAAATTCAAAACTTTAGATAGTATCTTTAGAAACTGATATTCAAAGCCCTCCACTGCTTCATATTGTCCATCAACTTTTCTATAAACAAATACTTGAGAAATATTCATAGCAGCAATTTTCAGTTTCATACTATTTGGAACCGAGGCTATTCTCAGCTACTCTCAAATGAAAGGACTTACCTTTATCTAGAAATATTAATGTTTTTTTGCTCTAGATACCGAACACCCACGGAATGATCATTAGATGACGTAATGTAGGAAATTTAAAACAGATAATCTTACGTGACTACCTTGATTAGTGCGCCTTTCTAGAAATACGAGGGTTCCAGAATTACAATTCTGTTTACTTGTCTTACGGGAGCTGATTGTTTACCAAACCTAATAGCCTTTCTGAAAGCATTATGTTTGCCTTCCGTTGATATCGAGTTGAAGGTTTGTTAACGTTTTACCATGCAAGGACATAAAAGGTTATGCATTCCGTTCAATAATTCGATCATTATAAAACTATCGTTTTTCCCTGTTGCTAACACAGACTTAATGGTTCTTAGGTAGTATTATAATCAAGAAATAAAAAGATAGACTACACAAAATCTAATATAAAGAAATCGACCAAATAATTATTACAGTGAAATCTCTCTTTAGCCAGCATTCGTCGGCTATAAAAAATTGGTCGTAAAAATGGGTGACCGTAAAAAGAGAGGGACGTTTTGGAGTAGCCAAAATATTACATTTCAATCATTTAAATATTTTATTTCGAAATTTACCTATTTTTTAACACATAAGACAAATTTAAGTTGACGAACATACGATTTTGTTGGACATAATCAGTAAATTTACAACGAAAGGTTAAATATTAAAATTTATTTACTTTGGGTGTAAAAATTAATAAATGTTTTTTGTGTTTAAGTAACCACTCCCTCTCCTTCGAAATGTAGTTTTACTTGAGGGATTAATTTACAGTTTTTTTCCCCATGGTTACGCTTACAGGACTTGTGTGTTAGTCAAGAAACGATAATAAAAAATTTGAACCGCGGTGGTTTTGTGTTGATAGTCGTTTATTAGTTTCATGCAGTGTATTACTATGTGAGTTATTTATTATCGAAGTTTTTGTAAGTAATTAGACATTTGAATCGGCGAATCTGAGTCAATTGCCACTCTTTGTTAATGGGAGAAAAAGTCCCCTTAGCTTTTATAGTTTTTATCGTTAGTTTCTTGTTGTTAGAAAGGCCGTGAAGGTCGAAATTCAGGTTCGTTCTTATTTTGTCCGTCGAAGTTCGTATTTTATCCATACAGGGATTCTAGTCTAATGGAATGAATTATGAAAATAGTGTCCACGTCCGTATGTGGAGGTGACCGCTAAGCAGGGGTTTGATATACATTATTGTAAATCAATTTCTTCCTAGGTGGTTTCATTTGACCACAAAAGCGGTGTGACGAATCTGAGGGGTGTCCGTTAAGAGAGGTTTGCTTGGAATTGCAAAACCCTGCACAATCTCTTATTAACTTTTAAGTAATATCATTATCGTTGTAGTAGGGGCTCTTTAATCCGACACGTTCGGAACAACGACCGTTCCAGATTAGCGATTTTACCGGATTATCAAATATCAATACAGTTTTAACGGGAACACCAAAGAAAAATTAATACGGTGCAGTGATATTTAAAACAAGTTGCAATAAGTTGCTGTATGGCAAGAAACAATACACACGACCGTTACTGTTTAAAAAAGTCTGATATCACGTTTCCTTCGCGATTCGAATCTTTTCTTCAAAACATCTTCACAGATTATAAACAAATTTGAGTTATGTATAGTTATGGCTTTTGTTGGATTCGGTAAATTTCGTAAATGTTTTTAGTGCATCAGAAAACTGTTTCCACAAGTCTGTAGTTTCATCTGCCATGTTTCTTTCTTCATCCGACCTTACGGTCAAGGTCAATAAACGGCCGAATCCACCCGAAAAAATTCGTACGCGAGAAGCTCTACCGGTGCCGAATTATAAATTGTGCCGAGTCAAAGAATGCAGGATTGAAGAGCTTCTACTGTACTCGTTTTTATTGGAAATGTATACATTTTATAATATTTTGTTTTTTAAAAAGTTATTTCAGTATAATCTCTGTACAGAATATTGTTTTAAACCACCATCATCTCTCTTTTTTTATTTTATTTCGACTATTTTGCTAAAATAACTTCAATGTATTTATGCATGTTTGTGAATTCGTTTTCTCCTTTTCTACACATTTTGCATAAATGTCGCTTTATGTTTAATGAATATTTCATGTGAGTTGTTTCGGTGTTTGGATGTGTAATGTTTATTATGCCAGAAGAATAAAATCATTAAGTTTAAAATTTCTAATATTTATTTTGTTTATATTCATTTTACCTATATATGACGATGATCGGTGAAATTAAAACTAGGGTCATCTATGATCGTGAGCATGTGTCTAGAAAAGAATTTTATGGCAATTAAAAAATCTTAACTTAAAAACTTAAATGTTCTCAGAGATCATCGTAATATATATAGAAGGAATTTCAAGGTTCCAAGCTGAAATTAAATTATATACTTACGTTATAAAAACGAAACATATATTTCCTCAATTTTGTTATATTGCAATAGATTTATATACACGTTGTCCAAATTTAGTGAGCCCTTCGCTTTAAGCTCAAGGAAAACGTTCGAAAATAAGAGCTCCAGAAATCAGCGATAGCCAAACATTCATTGTAAACTGACCACATAACTTCTCATTTAATAATCGCGCCTAATTCGGAACGTTTTTCTCCATTTTACTTCAGTTTCTTTGAAGCCATTCACATGGGCGCAACTGCTTCTATCAGTCTCAATGATTAGTTGCCTTACTAAAGTACTACTCCCATTTAGAAAATTTTCTTTCCGCTGGGTAAACGATTTTACAACCAGAGACGCTTCGATAGTCCCACGGCCTATTTGTTTATTTGTGGATTTAAGGCTAAGTACTCCATTGGCCACGCTCCTCCGCGTCTTACTGTTTTCCGAGGACTCCGAACCTCTGAACCTATAATTTTTCTAAGGAATCCGAACCACTTGAGGCCAAGGAAACCAAACCCCGGACCAAACTCCGGTCTGCAATGTGATCTTTATAAGATCTCTGCGTAAGGTTTTTTCCCCCGTTAGGAGTTCGAACCCGGGTAAACGGCGCACTAGGAGAACGCCTTACGACGCTGAGCCACTGAAGCACTGCCTATTTCCATGGCAACGTAGTTGTAGCTATAATTGTAACTTCGGCTTTAGGCAACACTATCTGGAATTGCACGTTGAGCTGCATCTGCATTCGTTCTGATGAGGACGAGCCGATGGCTATGGGAATGCTGTGAACAATTAATTGAATTAATTTTTTTAATTGTGTCAATTTGTATGTCCTCAATTATTATTATTATTTCTGTGCATCATGTCATCAGTTAATTCAAATTGTTTATTGTTAGTACCTCATTATATAGGCAGAAAGATATGGTAATTCTCAGATATTCTCCGATATCAAATTGTGGAAGGTTTATGTCATATTTTTCGCCTTAGTAAAAAAGGCATCCTAGGTCATTCATTTTTTTAATCCTATTTAGAATTTTTTACTTAGTATTTACAAATTCTAACTATTTTTTTCCTCGTTAAATCCGCAATCCAAAAAAAAGTCATGCCTGTTGTAAGAGACGCCATATTATGGTACTTAACAATCATACCCGTCGCGGTCGCATTATAAATAATGATAAAATTATAAATACCCATTACTAATAAAATTAGTCACCATGGAAAACAGTTTTCTTTACATAGTACTATTATAAATAATGTGGAATAATTTCGCACAAATAAATTTTGACCTACTTTCCATTGGTGAAGCTTTGCTAAAAAAAATGGTACCTCTAGTGGGACTGCAGAATACATTGAATCGTCAAAGATTCAGTTCAATTTCCAGCGAATAGGACTAAACACGTTCACAACGAATTTAAATTAGTAATATAAATTAATTTAAATGAATAATATAAATTAATTTAAATGAATAATATAAATTAATTTAAATGAATAATATAAATTAATTTAAATGAATAATATAAATTAAATTAGTCAATACAAATTTAAATTAATCAATAGAAATTAATATTAATAAAAATAAATTTTTTGACTAGACAGGTAATGTATGAAATTTATCTTAAGCGTTTTAAACACACATTCAGTGAGCCTTCTAGTTATGGACGGTGTGCTAACGGTGGAGGAAATGTTTGAAATATTTTCTTAAATTGTGTTAGGTATATTTAGAAAAGACAAACTCTCCAGACCAAATTGGAGGTGCTAGTTATTCCTTGGGCGACAGTTTTCCCCTAAATTATTAAAGATGAAAGGGACGGGTCCTACATTTCAGTCTTTTGTGTATAATCTGCAGTTTCAACTTGTTTTTATTTTCTTCCTATTAACATTATTATTATTATAGATGTTTATTTTATTTTTCGTCGCCGTTTTTATAGATATATGAATATTATTTAATTCTTTGTTTGTTTTCATAATGTATTTTAGTGTTTTAAGAATTTTTTGTAAGCGTCTTGGTACGCTATGTAAAATACAAGTAGATGTAATGTGCTACATAAAAAATGTTATGTTTCACTGAAATTAACCCTAAAGCTGCATCTAAAATAATTTTTGATTATTAAACAAGTTTCGTGACTATGTTGTTTTCGCAAAGCGCTTTCACTAGCCCGTCTTTTCCGTGATCAAGTGCATTTCACAAACAGCCAAACTAATGTAAACATTAATGATATAATAATGTTGATATAACGTCAACGCTATGTAAAAAAAGGTTTTTGTAAATATTTTGTACATTCCCTTTTTGGCGTCACTGATAGTACGTCAATGATATGAAAAAAACAATGTTATTTTTGCTAAATATTCAGGAGTTTCATTTTTTGGCATGAATTCCTACCGTTTGTTGAGGTCGGTTTTTCCTGGGTTATAAAACTAAAAGATTTAGAAATGACATCATCAAAATTTAGATTCGCTGAGGCACTGATCGCGCATGCGCATATACTTTCGAAGTCGAACTATGGAATGAATTGGCCAGATTATTAAAATTTTTTTTAGTTACGAATGATTTTAAACTGAGTTCAAATGGCGTCTATAAAAGCAAACACGAAAGTAATTGGCTTTAATTTAATAGCCATAAATTATGGAAGTATTGACTTTTCAGCATTTCGCATTAGTATTTTTTGCTTAAGGCTCTTCCGGGAATGCCGCTCTGCTGCTATTGTATGGTCGGTCCTGAGCACCCTGTATACATATACAGTATATAGTGTTATACTATATTTAAAATTTAAATTAAATATTGTTTAATTATACGAGGACTGGAGCCTATGATTACAAGCCAATGCTCACTACACAAATAGTTGGGATTGTAATTTCATGATGTATTTCTTTTTTCAATAATTTTATAATTCACGCAACGTAACCTTAAAATTTTCACCTATTGTATTCTGCGCACCTTTGAGCAATTCCTAATATTTCAAAAACTCTGACGATTATTGGTATAAATACTTTCAATTTTTGCATTAAATTCTGTTCAAAACACTATATTAATTACTCAGCCACACAAAATAACTGCTGGATTTTTGCAATGGGTAGTAGCTTTCGATTTGCTTCCCCAGGTATGAAATATTTGCACACTAAATACACTTCTTTTTTTCCAACAGATAATTATGCAACCTGTAAAATAAGAAATATTTCTGGAACGTACCATATTTCCATAGTAACAAAAACTGTGCTAACGAGAGTCAAACATTTTCATTATTTTGTACATTGCAGTCGCTGGTATTCAAATGTTCTGGGTAACGAAAATGGAATTATTCATGATTTGATTTACAAGTCCTTCAAGGTTATTTTGCTCATTTGGTCCTGCGTTTTTCGCAAATAAGCACGAATACAAACATAAAAGTGATATTGGAGAATAGCATAAAGGGGAGAAGGCAATAAAAATACATTCTTAAAATTAGTGGGGAAAGTTGGGACTGCCTCCTGAAACACGCCATACAAAAAGAGCTCGCAAAGAAATTGGGGGTAGCTTACTTCAGGTTTACGACTAGACATGAATACCTACAACAGCATCCCCACTGAACTAGTCTGAGTAATTCGCCTACATGCCCATGTGTGAAATTGATTTAATAACAGGGAACCACCTTTTTTCATGCCCAAGTCTGCAAGGCATCATGGACGATAATTCCATAACAAATCATTATTTTTTTAATTCAATACGTCAAACCGATATTATGCCGCTAGAACATTATTACTCTGAAGGTTAGAAGATGACATTGCATAAAAGAAAAACATTGGAGAGCAGCTATTTCCCCATTGCTTACTCCTACACAAATATACACGAATATTAGAAAGACTGGTTCTGATTTTAATAAATCACCTTTTTCATAAGAAAATAAACTGAATTTATTTATAGCAGTTTTCAGTTTTTATATCAAGGTCATTAGCGGGTTTCAGTAGATATTGAAATCACTATTGCTTTTGGTTTGTCTGTCTGTTTGTATGTCTGTCTGCATGTCTATAAGCAAAAAACGTTAAGGTAAAGGTCTTTCTTAAATGCAACATTAATGTCTATTACTAACCTTGGGAACCTACCGACTTATTTGAGAATAAGAGAGCTACGGATTAGAGAGTTGCAAATTAGAGCGTTGCGAATCAGAGAGTTGCGGATTAGAGTATTGCGGATAAGAGAGTTGCGAATCAGAGAGTTGTGGATTAGCGAGTTACGAATTAATATTAATTGAAACCTGCTAAATTTAAATATCGACCTTAGGCAATTTTCTTTTAATTTCTTCTTTTTGTTTATTGAGATCACACCCTGAAGAATTCAAATAAGGGTGTTATATTCTTCAGTCATAATTGTAAATATTTTCTAAACTCTATTAGATTATAATAAGATAAGCGCAAAAAATAAAAAATAAATTATGTGAAAATCATAAACGCACAAAAAATGAAGAAAGAAAACTAAGAAAAGCATGATATTTACCCAATTTTTAACTATTAACTCCTTTTAAAAAAAATGTCACACATCATATATGTATCAACCTGATGTTGATGTATGTATGAATTGGGACATTTTTTTATATGTTATATCACGCCGAATGTAATTGACACAGATATTCTCTCTTATTTCATTTTTGTCCTTATATTTAAAGATTTTAAGAGCTTGGTTTCCCTTGAAAATAAAATTTTGCTGCGAAAAATTTATAAAGTAACTTCCAAATTTAAACCTACAAGAGGTGGTAGTTGATTGCGTATATCGAGTCATAAATTATGTACGTTAAATATTAAACGTTATATAAAAGTACGGTTTTTATAAATGATTATATCAAATAACGGCTTATAACTAAAGAAATCCTGCGGTCCCTTTGATGTGCGTTACACCCGAAATCAATTTTATGTTAAAATACGCCGAATACTTCATAATATAGTATATGCAAATGTGTTGAATTAATGTAATTTATTATCTACGAAGTCAATAAAACGATTTCGCGAAAACGTATCTCTTATTGTTTTAGAGTTATAAATAACATATTCCACAGTTTCCTCTGGTTAAATGAGCATACATTTGTTTCTGAAACAATAATTTTAAATTCATTAAGACTAAATCATAATACCAATATATTGATGAAATATTACGAAATAATCAGCAGATATCTCCAAAATATTTTCGGAATTATCGTCATATAGCTAGACATTTCTTTCATCAGCTCAACCAATTTTTAAAGTGCTGTAATATTTTAGTTCAATAAAAGGTAATTAATTGGTAGAAATATTTTTAAATATACAACAGTAGATAAGAAAAAGAGGGCTTCGTTGTGATCATTGCACTATTTCACGAAATGAAGGGATTTACGTACTCTCGTCAAAGAAGGTCTTGTTTACATATAGTAATTTAACGACATAAACGAATAAATAATTTCTAAATGGCATAATGCAAACAAGAGACATTAGAACTTGTTTTTGAGATGCCCATTTACCACTTCACAGAAAAGTAGTTGTTGGAAATCACAATACATATATATGAAAATATAATTTAGTTTAATTTGAAATTGCTGTTAAAATTTAGCCAGTGAATTTCTGTGGTCACCAATCGACGTTATTTTTTGTGTAACTCAGGGTCGGATTTCACATGAGGCCGACTAAATGCGGGCCTAGAGCGTAAATTTTAATGCATGGAAACGCAGCGGCGAAAAAGTATTTAAAAAATGAAATATTCAAAAAATAAAAATTTGACAGAAAAACTTTGTTAAATCGCTCTAATTTATCTCCGAATTGATGAAAATAGGAGGAATATATATTTCTATTTTGAAATTTTCGATGTCAATGTACAAATACTAATTATAAAATAATAATTAATAAAGCACACTGTAAAAATCCTTATACGATTTGCACCTATTTTCTATTACGAAAGCCGAAATTTTATCTTATTTAAAAAACATGGGCTATTTTTACAATCGAACTAGTAAGATCGATTATGATGACATAATTGACGGTTTTTCCCGTAAAAAAAGCAAGGAAGAAGGCGTTGTAAAACTAAAAATTGTGAGTAAACTTTCTTTTTCAATACCTACCGAAATGAGTTGGGGAAATCTCCATTTATTTTTTAATAAGGGTGGGGTGATGCCTGGTTATGCACGTGCAGCACCTCGATTTTGTTTTGTTTTTAAGTTTTAATAGAAGTAGAAAAAGGTAAGTGTGTAAAAGAAGACGAAAATATTTATCTTTTTTTACCGCCAAAATTTCGCGCCTAGGGGGCCTCAAAAAAGTCGGGCCTAGAACGCAAAAATGGATAAATCCGGCCCTGGGTAACTACAATAGAAACACTATGTTAGCTCCCTGCGGTGGCGCAGTATGATAACGCGTTCGCCTAGTGAGCCACTTGCCGGGGTTTGACTCCTAACAGTGCAAAGAACGCTTACTCAGAGATCTCATAAAGATCGCACTGCTCACTGTAGTCCGGGGTTTGGTTCCCTAGGCCTTAAGAGGTTCGGATTCCTCGGAAAACAGTAGGTCCCGGCGCAGCATGACCACTGTAGTCTTTGAGCCGTAAAACCACAAACAGGCTATGTTAGCTTTGCAGGATTCCCTCGTTGTTGCCACTAAGATACACTTACTTTTTCTTACTGTTCTCGCTATTGCCAAGAATACTAAATAAGTTCAATTTTAAAATTGGCGCCATATGAAGTTGTTTCCTTTTATTTCATATTTTCCAAATGTACATAATTTCACTTTGCGCATCGGGCAACGTATATTTTGTATAATTATAATTTCACTTTTTGAATTTGGCAACAACACTTGTAATTGTTTTCTGAATTCTAAATTCAAATCAGTCTTCAATTTTCCATCTATGTGTGCATACAACTACCACGAAGGCTCTGTTAAAAACGCCTACAAATTTCTTTTAACCTTGTATTTAATTATATATTTTTCTATCGTCTTAAATAACTATTATGAATATTTAATTTATTAACAAATATTATGTCAGATAATATTACCTTTCACAGGAATAACACAACTGCCAAATAATGGTCAAAACACAAAGCCAATGGGGAGAGTTTTTGTGAATTTTTCAGGGAGAAATTATTATAGAATAGTTTTGACACATACGAGTAATTAGCTCAATCTAGAGCTTTCTTGTTTAGGCAAAAAAGAGACGCCGTCCACATCCTGGTTTTGAACCAGGGTCCCTCTGTTGAGCACGGAATATTTTGACTGTTAGACGAACGAATTTTAAATAATTGTCGCTTCATAAAGATATTACCAAAAACATATAATGTTCTGTCACGAAATTGTATATGCTAATGGAACAAAGAGAAGTTCAATGTTTATATTCATATATTTTCCATTACGCAATTATTTATATATCTGGTATCTGTCATTAGAAATCTTGGATTTTATTCGGAAATTAATTTAAAAATTTGTCGCGTCTTAATTTTTAAGTAATATAAATATTTTATATCTAAGGAATTAGAAATTCCCTTTCGGAGGCCACGTATTAAAAAGCAAATTTTCGCTTAGGCATAAAGCCCATTGTATTCAATCTCTCTCCC
>QLNU02000341.1:0-12977 GCA_006491805.2 Dysdera silvatica | reverse complement strand
AGGAATCCGGACCTCTTAAGGCCTAGGGAACCAAACCCCGGACTACAGTGAGCAGTGTGATCTTTATGAGATCTCTGAGTAAGCGTTCTTTGCTGTGTTTGGGAGTCGAACCCGGGTTAATGGCGCACTAGCGAATGCATTACTACACACATAATATTATTGTTAGTACATAACATGACACTAACATGTGCACAAATTGAAGGGTGTTTAAGTAACACTGCATTAGAATTATATATTTGTATTCTGAAATTTTAAAAAGTTTATACGTGGTTAAAATAACTGAAAATGATGTGCAATTTTATCCATTGGAAAGGATACACTTTTAATAAAGATGAAAATTATATATTTATGAAAGGAAATAACCTACGAATCTCACTCCTGAATTAGTGTTAGGAAGTAAATACTTTAAATCAGGTATAATAAGGCTTAATATAGTTTGGGAAGTATAGACGTATTAAATAAATAAGATGCATAAAAATTTTGCTTAGTAATTCAGGGTTTTTACAAAAATAAAGTGCTTCGAGATAAGTTTTCAGAAAGGTATTAGTCTCCTATGTTGTGTATACATATCAAAAATTTGTTTCAAAATAAGAAGTATAGTAAAAAGGAAGGTATGTATTTGGTTTTGTCGACAGAAATAAAAGTTTCCTCTCAGACATTATATGTTTTTAAAACAGAAATATGATTATGTCATTTGCTAGTTAGAGTGCTCTGGAAGAAATAAAACCCAGACTCCAAGCTCAGAAAAATTGTTAATGACTAAACTCTGGGAAGATTAAGGTATTAAAATTGAAGCAAAATAAGGGAGACTTGGTAAAAACATGTTCGAGAATACATTTTTGTCCTGAACCTAACAAACTATGCATTTTTAAATTACAAATTTACTTTCTGCTCACTAAAAATAATGTTTAATTAGAAACAAATGAAAAACCGGAGAAGGCATTTGGGCAAAGGTATGTAAATGAAATAAAAAGTTTTTACTTGTCGTTACTACATCGCTGTATAAATTCTGCACAATTTCACGAGTTTCAAAATTGGGCTTAGAAATAGCTGGCAAAACCAAAAAGTCATGTAAAATTTTTAAGCTTATACGCAAATAAGTTGAGTATTGAGAAGGTACATAAAGGTAAACAAAACATTAAATAATTTTCTAAATAAAATATTCATGTAAATAATGCCAGAATTTCTGTTGCGGAACAGTGATCACAGAAGGAGTTCATTGTAAACCAGGACATTTTGGAAAAATTAAACTGTAAATAAAATTTACTTTAATATAATACTCCATTATTATTAAACCATGTAACTTCATGGATTTTAACATACACTGACATGGCATAGAAAATGTTTTCGTGGTTGGAAAGCTGGAGATAAAAGTAGCACGCTAATTATATATGAAATATACATTAAGCGCTTCGTTATATTTTATTCGCATAATGCAGGCCTATCACCTTTTCGGCTACACATACATTTTACAAAAACACATACAGATTGCTACACACACCAATTTTTGTACACATTTTTACACAGTGATACCTATTTATTTTCCAGGTCTGGTTAAAGGAAATAAAACGTAACTGGCAATTTAGATCATCATTTAGGATATACTTTTCCTTCATTCAGCCGATTTTCAAGCTTCACAAACTTGTAAAAAGAAAAAGCTGTAATGTTAAAAAGTACAAAAAACATACAATACAGCCACAAAAATTCAAGTGTTCCTATAAAACCTAATTCCATCATAAACCCATATGTTACTCTTATCATACTTGTCATATATCACGTGAACACTAAATTACAACTTCAAAATCATCTAAAACTTAAAATAATTAACTAAATTCGTATTATTTGCATTTTTGGGCCTACGTGTTACTTAATTTAATAATAAAAAGTCAGGTTAAAATGAAATACATGTAAACACATCAAGATCAACTCAGGTATTTCACGATAATTGTTTTTCGGGTTTTTCTCGTTAAAAAAATTTCAATTTTTATGGTATTCAAATTCAGTTATTCCAAATTAGTTTTGCAATTCAATAGAAATGCAAAATCTATAGTGAGAAGATATAAAAGTGGGGTAAATATAAAAAAAAGGGTAAGTAAACAAATCCTTGCAAAATAATTAAAGAAAACACCCTTCGAGAAGTGTTAAATTCGAGAGGGACCACGTCATTCGAACTTGAAAAAGTCAGACTTTTCTTTCAGAAAATCATAGCCAGAAAATGTTGGTTTTCAGAAAGGTAGCTACAGAAAACATTCTTAGTTAAATTTTTATAGAAAAATTACAGCAAGGTTCATGTTCAGCTAAATATAGGAGAAAATTTTCAAAGGTTTTGCTATGCATTACTTGTGTGCAATGGCAATCAGTCAATATAGAGGCACAGGCCTTTTTCAATTTATATTTGATTATGGTAAGCTTCATTTGGTCTGTTTCACTTGCGCTTCTGGATGCCCGACACCTGCGGTCAATAAAACTATTAAAAAGTTTTCGTGCAGTTAGTCAGTTAAACAGTGGTTAAGCCTGAGCGTAAATAATCGTAATTCAGTGATTCTGGATGGCTTTATTCAAACTAGGATTTTCAGTTGTTAAAACGTAAGACTAAATGGCAAATAACTCGAATTATTATGTAAAATCGATATTATATAGAACACATGGACGATTTCTCAACATTGACGGAACGTCGATCGATACAATGGTAAATACTTCGACAGTCGTTGCTCATCCTCAGTGGAAAACGAAGCACACAAAATATTTGACATTTATAGATCTGAATCCAGCTTTCTCATATTTGCTTCGTGACTAATGTAACGAGATATAATAGAAATGAGCATATGCACGCATATATGTTATTGTTTACTCATCACTTTTCCTATTATGAGGCGAAGACTTTTATTCGGAAACTTGCGTTTAGGAGAACAATAAAATATAATAGCAATGTTTCGTGATCTGAGTCTTTATACTTCGATTTTGTGAAGACTAATGTTTCAAGAAAAACAATTTCCATTGACCCAAACCTCATATTTCTGCTAATGTAAACGGCCCAATTCTTTTTGCACGACATGGCGTGTTAACAACTCTTCATTAGGTTTTTAAACGAGGAACGACGTTATAACCATGGAGCCAGAAAGATTCCAGTTTGGCATTCGTTCCGTTACGTAAGCACTAGAAGGTGGTTCCCATATGAGCAACAAAATGCATCTTCGGGTAGCAACGGTCAATTATACAAAGTATTTTGAAATCCGAGCAAAAGACAATGGCGGGTATGAAGGTATCGATGGTATAAATTTTGAGCTACTGAAAATATTATCGAAGGCCTTGAATTTTACATACGATTTAGTAATTCCTAAAGATGGACAATGGGGTAGTTTAACAGAAGATGGCAAATGGACAGGCATGGTTGGCATGCTTGAGAGAAACGAAGCCGATATGGCAATCAACAGTCTAGTTTTGACATATGCAAGATCACAAGTCACTGACAATGCATTTCCCAATGAAGTGGATTATGACTCATTTATGATAAAAGCATCCGGAACTGCATCACAAACTTTCTTTTTTGTTCATCCTTTCCAACCTACGGTTTGGAGTCTATTTATCTTTTCCTTATTTCTTTGCTCTGGAGTATTTTCATTTCTTCAATCTTCTTTTGGACATCGTCAGCAAAGCCGAGAACGAGGTTGGAGCCGTATGCTTTCGATGATGGAAATTCTGATCGGTAACCGTGGTTTCGGTAATTTTCTGGGCAGTGGTGTCGCAAAAATATTTTTTATTTTCAGTGCATTTCCTTTACGAGTATTAATGTTTAGTTTCACTGGATTATTGTTGTCGTTCCTCATGGCACCTATTATGCTACATCAAATCAAGACTTTTGAAGAACTTGTTGAGGCTTGTCGATCCAGCTTGGCAAAAGTTACCACCTTTAAAGGTACTTACAATGATCATGAGTTGCAAAAAGCTGAAAAGGGAATTTTAAATGCGTTGGGTGTACACCTTCGTGCACATCCGGAAAGTATTGCGTTATCTGACATTGATGGAATTGGAAAGACGATGGCCGGTTATGCGTTAATGGGGTCAAAATCGTACCTGACACTGCTTGTTTCTGAAGTTGGACAACAGGATGAAATTTTTATTTCGCAGGACAGTCTCAAAATAGCCCCAAAAGCAATATTATTTCGGAAAAAATTTTGCTGCGTTGAAGCTTTTGATAAAATGATTTTGCGTATTTATCAGTCAGGGCTTTATCAAAAGCTAATGCAAAATATGATTTTTAGACTCGGTTTAAAGGGAAAGCTGAATAATGAACCAAAAGGGAACTTAAAGCCGATCTCTATTTCAGATTTAAGAGCCGTTTTCGGATTACTGATTTTTGGTTACACTATTGCGATTATAGTACTATTTTCTGAAAAGTTTATATACAGGAAAATGAATCGTATACATGCATCATAAGCACTTTCATTAATGTTTATTGATCTTTTAGTGGTGCACATTTAGTAACATAAGCATTGACTCTGCTGCGAAGGTAGTTTTCTGAAGCTTACTCAAAATGGCGGGAATTACTTTCCGCCATTGCGACTGTAGCACTATTTTGTGAAAGGCATAGATAAAGGAAATCGAAGCATATATATCCATCGGAAGTCCTTCATTTAAAGTTCATTGATCTTTCGATGGTGCACCATTTTGTAACTTAAGCAATCACACTGCTGTGCACAAAATGAATAAAAAGTAAAGTAGAAACATTAGATTGCAAGTGCTGCACATTGTTCTTTGATGTTACTGCAAATGATGAAATTAGTTGTGCACGTTACGTATGGATTTGAATTTTCGGGCCGTGTGCTAATGTGCAGTTGAAAATATATGATTATTTTTTTCTTAATTCCAAGGAAGTTTATTGGATAAGTATTTACCTATTTATATGTCGCTAAATTCAAACGACTGTTATAGTATTAAATTTACCTTTATTTTTTAATTATCATAAGGTTTTTGATATATACTTTGTAGACATTATTTCCATAAGCTTTAAGCAAGAAAAGTCACTTATTTTCGCGGAAATTTTCCGCAAAAGGTTTTCGTTGCTTTGATGTCGAATGTATTAGTGTTCTTAAATTCATAATTATGAATGTATATTTATGTAATGATTTCCAACATTGAGTATTCCGCAAAACCTGCCCCATCTGACAAATGAGCGAAAATAAACGTAAACCAACGATCGTACACTTCTTGCACGCAGGAAAACGTATGAATTAATATATAAACAAACAACGCCGTATACCGATGAATGTAATCCAAAACATGTCTGTATGTTATACGCACTAAACCTTATCGATGCAATGTTTTTACTATTGCTTCAGCTTAGTTGTGTACTGAAATACGTAAGTGTGTGATGAATATTAAAAATACAGCCGAATCTTGTTAACGCAAACATGACCTACTTCCTGAATCCTTCACATTTTTCGGGAATTTCTATAATTTTATTTTTTTTAGCACACACGCAGTTAACATACAAAAACATTTAATGTGAACCAAAGGTACTTTTTCAAATTTCCCGACGGAATTCTTTCGAGTTATATTCTTTCTTCGAAATGGAGCATGTCCTATTAATTTTGTTGAAAATATATAGGTTTTAACAAAAAAGAATAAGGATAAAATATATTGCGTATAATCAAGGGGTCCGTTGACGACCGAAAGGAAGTTGTAGAGCGAGATTTCTTGCAAAATTCTAAGCTAGAAAGGTCAACGCGAAAAGGTTGAGAAATACCTATTTTTGGAGTTATTACTAGTTGAAATCCAGACAATCTGAACAAAATTTGGCTACCCTTTTTTTGACAAAATACTAAAAAAATGACTAACGAGGAAAGTCGGAGGGTGGACGACGCGGATTTTAATGACATTAGGCTCATTTGTCAGCTCTTAAAAATTATTAGACACGTATTCGGGCATTCTTTAGAATGGCCATAAATATAGGTGTTATATGGCCGAGAAAAGCAAAAATGGGATTATTTTCATATATTTTATAAGGTCGTATTTTCAAAAGTATTGAATTTGTTTTTTGTTTTTGCTTCATTACGTTCCTTGCAGAAATCCATCGGATACGTGTTTCACGGGTTTTGGAGAAGTAGCTTATTAACAATGCTTTTTAAAAGTTATAAAATTCACGATGAAACTAGTAGCCCAGCGCAAGAATTTGCCGACTTGTTGGCTGCTTGGCGAATATAGTATGTTGCATTTCTTTTTCCTGTATACTTATGAGAATGACATAAAAATTACAAAAATTGTGATGTTTTGATGGAGGTAAAGTTATAAAGTTATAAATACCGTTAGAAGGAATGTGAAACAAATTTGGCGGACATTTAAAAAATCAGGCTTTTCATCTTCTGATAACAAAGATGCAAACCATGCGTATTTGATCATGGGTTGAAAAATATCAGAACACATTTGGAAGTGTATCGAGGTATTAAATATACAAGGGGGAGGATATGTTTTAAATAGTTTTAGCATTTCTGTTTAAAATTTTGTTGCAGCGTTTCGGATCATTTCCGGAGAAGTAACTACTTTTTTCGTTACAAGTTTTGTTACCGTCCTAGACGCTATGCCATGACGTTTACAAAAGTCCTTTACTCATGTGTTTGAGGCAAGAAACTTTAATTTAGGGAAACGTAAAAAAGTTTCAATTCCCCATTTCCGAATATCGGAACCATGTATAGTTCGTAGTTTTTTGCTCCTAATTTCCATACCTTTTTCCCAAACTTCCATGTCGATTGCTTTATACATATCTATTAGTGACCCTCCCTTTATTATATGCTTTTTAAAACGCAGATATGTTTTCTGATTAGGCACTTTTAAAGCCCTTTTTGATTAAAGTGTCCCATTTCCAGGTTGGATGAGTTCCTTTAATAGCGACCATACGCTCCTTGCCTTATATACTTATATAACCAGGCTCACATTTTATTTCTACCCTATTATCGTCATGTATAGAATATTGTTCTGGACCTTTTCGGAAATCTCGATGACTTCATCATCTTCAAGTTGAGGTTTTGTTAAATAATTTTCCAACACACTACAACATTCCACAGTTATAGCTTTTTCACAATCGGTGATAACACTGGACATATTCAAGAAATTTGCATACGTTGCTTCGGTTATTTTTTGCAAATGACGAATAGCATTACTTGTATTTATGACCAATAAATCCATTTTAAAGTATAAAGCGAAAACCAGTAAACAGGAAAAAGATGTTAATTTGCAAGAAATTCAATTTTCTGTGGTTGTCTGCAGAAGCTAAACTTTAGCTTAATATTAAAATAACAAGATATAACACAAAGATTTAAATTATAAATTAATAAATTTTAAACAAGTATAAAAATATATGTTGGAAGCGAAATCAATTTTTTTTAAATACGAAACTAAAAATTTATTATGCATACGATATATAAGAACAGTTTAAATGAACTGTCATGCAACGCTCTCGAATGAAGTCACTTTCTAATACTACTTTCGAAAATAACTGGTTATACTACACCAGCAAATGCTCCTAGCAGCCAAGTTGGCGAATTCTGGCGCTGAGCTGCTCGTTTCCGAATGCATTTTATAATCTTTAAAAAACATTATTAATAAGTTACTTCCCCCAAAAACCATGAAACACGTATCGGATGGATTTCTGCAAGGTACATAATGAAGCAAAAAGAAAAAAAAAACATTCAATACATTTGGAATTATGACATTATAAAATCTCTGAAAATAGTCCCATTTTTGCTTTCTCCGGCCCTATAGCACCTATATTTATGGCCCTTCTGAAAAATGCCCGAATACGTGCTTAATAATTTTTTGAGAGCTTTAAAATGAGTCTAATCTCATTAAAATCCTCATCGTCCACCCTCCGACCTTCCCTTGTTAGTATAACACTCAATAACGAGGTAAGATACATTTTATTTTCTCACAGGTTTGAGTCGAGTAAAAGTAGCACCGGCATCAATCGCTTGGGGTTTACCCAATCAGCTGGGTTTTCTTATTATAGACTGAATTTTGGAGAAGAAAACGTTATTCTAACACTTTTCTTACACGTTTTCCAAGCGTTCTACATCATTCAGGGCTGAAATCGTTGATAATTGGGTATTATTTGAAATCATCGTTCGAATTTAGCAGCCAATCAGAGCGTTGATGACGAATTTATTAAAAAATCGTGATGAACCTGTGGACGTAGATTTCATAAACTTAATAAAAAACATTTTTTTGACAAATGAATTCCATAATTTATTTTTAAAAAATGAGTAAAAAATAATGTTATTTTGGAAAATGGATAGAAAAAAAATCCGTCTTTTAAAAAAAACCCGAGTAGTGGAAAATTTTCTTAACCATAAACTAAGATAACATTTTTTTAAACAAAATTTTTAGGATTAAAATCAGAAATAAACCGGATGGGAGTACAATGATGAAATAAGCACGATATCAATATTTTTAAAACAAGGCTATCTTTATTTATTCAGATCTTATAACATAGGAAGACATATTATACAGAGGGATAAAGATTGCACGTTGCAAGCATGAAATTTTTTAGTGGGTAAGCGCATTTAACGTTTCTCCATCTGCTGAAAAAACCTGATATTTTCAGAAACATAATACACATTATTAATTCGATCGCTATTTTTTTATACATTGTATAAATACTATGGATTTTTTTAGATCTGAGCAAAGCGTTTGACTTCATTAACAGAAATATCTTAAGAACAAAATTACTCAATTGCGGTATAAGAGGCCCAATGTACAAATTGATTGATAGCTGCTTAACAAATAGACAACAAACGGTTAGAATTACGAACATTCAATCGAAATCATTAATAAACAACTTATGTGGTCCGAACCTGAAACATCGGGGAAGGTGGTGAATTTTGGGTCATTTGGGTTCACGACCTCAAATAACATGACTGCTGAACTGGAGTCCAACCGACGTAAAACTTATATATGTAACCAACAAACAAATCATCACTAAAGAGAGAGTCAGCTGTATGCTCAAGGGCGGCGGTGGTTACCACTATCGCACTCTGTTGGTATGAAAAGATCCAATGTACATGACCCAGAAATTCAACAGGGAAATAAAGCAATCATAAAAAGAGGTGGTCGTTTACATGTGGTCCGAATAGGAGGGACACTCGTTAAAAGCATTGCTTCTAAGAAACAGGAGATACTGTTGAAAGACGAAATTCGATTAAGTCGCCGAATTGTGTTGCGTTCGGACAAGTAGTACGAGGTCCCGCCCATAGGATAGAAAGACACATCGTCCTCTTATATGTCGATTCGAAAATTTTAAGAAGACAGACATTCCTTTCATTAAAAAAAAAAACACCGCAATATTTTTATCATAGAATTTCACCAAATCATCCCCGTCATAAGAGAACGCGCTCTCCTTTCCCTGAAATTGAAATTTTTAAAAATTTCTGTGTGATAGCCCCCAACATCCTAGAAATCGAAAAAATTTAAAATTTCCTCGTCAAATAAAATGAAGGTGCTCAAATAAAAATACCGTTATTTTATCTTAAAATAATGCATGTAAAGTAACAATAAATACCCCCTCCCTTTTCTCATGCCCCACGACTTTTCATGGGATTTAAGGAATAGATCAGACGAAATCCGGATAAAGGGGGTGCAAAAAATAATGCTTCCATGGCGCCTGGAATCCAAAATTCGAGCTTGCCGATGAAACTTCTCAAAATATTGAGCTCTGGAGAAATAGCTTTTACCCTGAATTAGATATTTGGGCACATAATACTTACTGGACATGTGTACCCTGTAAGTCATCAAGGATTATTCGTTAAAGACGAATAAAAGATTATTTATTAATGAATTATTTATCAATTAGAGTCATTTATTAATTAAATGTTGATCAAAAAACATTACTTATTAATGAAAATTCATTGGTAATATCGTGCTGTCATAAGGATTCTGTAGTAAAGATCATCACGATCATTGTGACCTTCGTACTACGGCTTATTTATACGCAGTCAAGTTTACTTTATGTCAGAATCAAACATCGATGAAGGTGGTGGATTAACCTCTGGGCCACTCGGGTGCACGACCACAAATATTATTACTGAAATGGAGTCCAAACGACGCAAATCTTATAAATGTGATTAATAAAGGGAACAACATTAAAGACAGTCAGTTAAAGAGCTTTCTTAGTCATTATTTAAGGAAAAATTTAAGATAAATTATGAAGAGCATAAACGGATGAATATGTTATTTGCAATTTCTGATCTCCCGAGAATGTGATACGTTTTGCCTGTATTGTATATTCATTGTCCACGGTTGTCGTGCGAAAGGAAAAATAATGTAGACAGATAGAGCAACATGAACTCAAAATCTATCTTTTGCAAAAACGCAAATTCCAAAAATTCTATAGTATATACAGGATAATAGATTCCGCAGAGGACCGGGGTTTTGACAAATTGCGATGTTTCTATCTATTTGCGTGGATTCCCGTGGAACACGGGCAAAAATACCAGGCATAAATAATTCAAAACTAGTTTTAATGAAACGTGAATTGAAAAGTTTCGTTAATTACAGGTACATGATTGCAATTACATCGACTTCGGATTTAAAATTTTCACCGAATGGTTTTAAATTATTATCAGGTATGTCTATGAATCCGTGGTTGAAAAATTGCACCTTAAACATAAATTAATTCATTGCGAGTTTTAATGCCCGACAATAGAAAGGGCCCATACTTTCAACGTGGAATACAAACCTAATATGACCTAGAGGTAGTGTTTCCAGAAATTTTTACTCCGTGATACACTTTTTAGAATCTTCGACTTTTCGCGCCCCACCTAGCTCTAACCAGAGACCTATCCACGTGTTGGGAGTGGGGGGAAAGTACGGGTTCTGCGCCGCTGGCTAAGCCAGGTCCCCTTAGGGTGGGGCCGTGGGTGGGGGATGTGATCGCCGTCTCCGTGCAACCCCGTTGGCGTGTTTTTTATTTGGTGTTTTTTTAACTTCACAATTGTTTTTTAAATTGAAAGTTTTTACCAGTTTTTAATCAAAAGTTTTCAAATTTTTATTTTAATCAAAAGTTTTTTTTAATCGAAAGTCTAATTTTTATTTTTCTCAATCGCGAGCTTTTTTTTTTCAAAATAATTATAAATTTTTTACCTTTTTTTTTAACATTTTATAATTTTATTTAAATTTTTATATTTTTCTTTTTATAAACCTTTTTTATCTTTTCACTTTTTTTTAATGTTTTTTAAACGTTTTGGGTTTTTTTTTCGTATCAAACAAATAGATGTTCACTTTTCACAAAACGTCTTATTTCTATTTTTGAGATGAAGAAGAATGATTTTTTTGTTTTAAATTAAGTATTACATAAAAGTTCAATCTTTAAATTCTTCCTTAAGGTTAGTAAAAGGCTACAGTTTATGTCTAAATTGTTTTAAATAATTGCAATTACGTAATTTTAATTCCCTACTTTAAATTATACGCGGTGTTTTAAAATGAGTTTTACACAGAAGTTTATTTTTTAATTTCCTTTCAAGTTTGAAAAAAAAAACAGAAAAACAAAAAAAAACACATTTATTGCAATTTTGTAATAAGCCTGTAATTAGTAGCTTAATGAGATAATGTCAATCTTATTCAAATCCGTATTTAACTTGTATATCGTTTATTATCATCGATTTTGATTCTGGACGGTTCCAAACGTGTCAAGGACATGTTTCTTCCCACCAGACAGTGAGATGCCGGTGCGTCCCCTCTCCCACTCTGTAGACCCCGTTCATGCTTCCGGTTCCCGCGCTGTGTCACCATTACCTAATTAGCTCTTTTCTAGCTAAGGTATCACGTTGCGGGATGACTCTGCTTTCATTCTCATACCGGAAAAATTGCTATCTAGCTATTTTCCTCGTGGCTGAATCCACGTTTTTCGAAAACCATAGGCAACATTTTCTCTCAAATGGATTATTCGCGATATTTTTTATTCAGAAACGTTTTCCATGAAGTTTTAGTGCTATTAAGACATGGAAGGAAAATGGTGATTATTGGTTTCTAAACATGTTTTACGTAAAGGTTTATGCTTTATTTTTCAAAGTCCGTGAAGAGTAATCATCGATTTATCATATTCCCGAGACAGAGATTTAAAAATAAATTATAAATGTGCACTTTAGCTAAAAATACTTGTTCAGATAAACACATTTCCAAAACCGTCATTACGTAGCATTTTCACAAAAATGACATATTTACTTATCGTAATGGGTTATTCATAACTATTGATTACATTTTGCGAATGGTGCTTTTCGGCGCATACATTATAGATATGGGAGAAGGATTAGTTCATACCTTACAAGCAGGTTTATGAAATATAGATGATATTCTGTTGTGATGGTATATATTTCAGCATAGCAACCGCTAATATTTGAGGTTTTTGAACGCAGAGTGACAAAAATTGTCCGTAATGACGGAATAGGTATCAAGTTGTTGAACGTTTCATCTAAACCGTGAACTTTACATATACGAGTAAGTAAAAGCAAATTAATTTTCATACTCAGATATATCCAATCATGTATTAGCATTAGTAGGTAAACTAGTTGTATTATATAAGTTGCACAATGCATTATACAGTGGCAACCGTTAACGCGACTGCTTATTTTGTCATCCGAAATTTAGGCTGTAACAGACATGAAGGTATCAGTGGGATCGATTATGAATTCTTTCAACTTTTATCAAAAAAACTGAATTTTACGTACGATTTAGTCAGTCCAGAAGACAAACAATACGGCAGTTTAAAGGAAAACGGTGATTGGAGTGGCATGGTAGGCATGCTCCAGAAGAATGAAGCAGATTTGGCGATTAACGGAATAGCTTTAACGTATCCGAGAACACACGTTGTTGACTACGCATTTCCGTATTACATAGATTACGACGCATTTATTGTTAAACAGGCCGGAACAGTTTCGCCTGTTTTTTTCTTTGTTCATCCTTTTCAACCTGGTCTCGGGCTCTTTTCATAA